>PVIU01023196.1:0-27926 GCA_004026605.1 Ondatra zibethicus | reverse complement strand
TCTTCACAGACCTTGAGAGAACAATAATCAACTTTATATGGAAAAACAAAAAGCCCAGGATAGCCAAAACAATCCTATACAATAAAGGAACTTCCGGAGGCATTACCATCCCTGACTTCAAACTCTATTACAGAGCTACAGTAATGAAAACAGCTTGGTTTTGGCATAAAAACAGAGACATTGACCAAAGAAATCAAATTAAAGACCCAGATATTAATCCACAAACTTACGAACACCTCACTTTTGACAAAGAAGCCAAAATTATACAATGGAAGAAAGATAGCATCTTTAACAAATGGTGGTGGAATAACTGGATGTCAACCTGTAGGTGAATGAAAATAGATCCTTATCTATCACCATGCAGAAAACTCAAGTCCAAATGGATTAAAGACCTCAATATAAATCCGATCACACTGAACCTGATAGAAGAGTAAGTGGGAAGTAGCCTGCAATACATGGGCACAGGCGACCACTTCTTACGTATAACCCCAATGGCACAGACAATAAGAGCAACAATGAATAAATGGGACCTCCTGAAACTGAGAAGCTTCTGTAAAGCAAACGACACAGTCATTAAGACAAAAAGGCATCCTACTGAATGGGAGAAGATCTTCACCAACCCCACATCAGACAAAGGTTTGATCTCCAAAATATATAAAGAACTCAAGAAACTAGACATTAAAATTCTAAATAACCCAATTAAAAATGGGGTACTGAACTGAACAGAGAATTCTGAACAGAAGAAGTTCGAATGGCCAAAAGATACTTAAGGTCATGTTCAACTTCCTTAGCCATCAGGGAAATGCAAATCAGAACAACTTACACCTGTCAGAATGGCTAAAATCAAAAACACCAATGATGGCCTATGCTGGAGAGGATGTGGAGTAAGGGGAACACTCATCCATTGCTGGTGGGAATGCAAACTTGTGCAACCACTTTGGAAATCAGTGTGGTGGTTTCTCAGGAAATTGGGAATCAACCTACCTCAGGATCCAGCAATACCACTCTTGGGAATATACCCAAGAGATGCCCAATCATACTACAAAAGCATTTTTTCAACTATGTTCAAATGCAGCATTATTTGTAATATCCAGAACCTGGAAACAACCTAGATGCCCCTCAATGGGAAGAATGGATAGAGAAAGTGTGGAATATATGCACATTAGAGTTCTACTCAGCGGTAAAAAACAATGACATCTTGAATTTTACATGCAAATGGATGGAAATAGAAAACACTATCCTGAGTGAGATAATCCAGAACCAAAAAGATGAATATAGTATGTACTCACTCATTAGTGGACTATGGCCATAAATAAAGGACATTAAGCCTATAGTTCACAAGCCTAGAGAAGCCAAATAGCAAGGTGAACCCACAGAAAAACATATATAGATCCTCCTGGAAATTGGAAGCAAACAAGATCGCCAGGCAAAAGTTGGGAGCATGGGGTTGGGGGTAGGAGTGGGGTAGGGTAAGGGAAGGGGGAAGGAGAAGGGAGAAGGGAAGGACTGGGGAGAGCTTGGGGGAGTGGGAGGGTGGAGATGGAGGAAGGGCAGATATAGGAGCAGGGAAGAAGATATCTACATTAAGGGAGCCATTTTATGGTTGGCCAAATGCTTGTCTCTAGAGGGGATCCCACGTGTCCACAGGGATGTCCCCAGCTAGGTCCTTGGGCAGCAGAGGAGAGGGTGCCTGAACTGGCCTTACCCCACTACCACACTGATGATTATCTCGAATATCACCATAGAATCTTCATCCGGCGATGGATGGAGATAGAGACAGAGACCCACATCCACATCAGAGCAATGGACTGAGTTCCCAAGATCCAGTTGAAGAGCAGAAGGAGGGAGAAGATGAGCAAGGATGTCAGGACCGCGAGGGTTGGTCCACCCACTGAGATCGTGTGCCTGATCTAATGGGAACTCAACAAATCCAGCTGGACCAGGACTGAACAAGCATGTGATCAAACCAGCCTCTCTGATTGTGGCTGCCAATGGGGGCGGACTGAGAAGCCATCGATAATAGCACTGGGACCTGTCTCTTCTGCATGTACTGGCTTTTTGGGAACCTAGTCTATTTGGATGCACACCTTCCTAGGCTGGGATGGACGGGGGAGGGCCTTGGACTTCCCACAGAGCAGGGTACCCTGACCTCTTTTAAGAATGGAGGGGGAAAGAGGAGGGTTAGTGGGAGAGTGGGAGGGGAATGGGAGGAGGGGAGGAAGTGTAAATTTTTGAATGGAAAAAAAAATACTCAGGACTAAATTTAACCAACAGTATCCATCAGCTGATGAATTTATGTGATGTATGTATACAATGATATATTATTCACTCTTTAAAAATGTAGAATAGTATAGTGGGATCTAAGGGCCATTATATTTATTGAAATAAGCCAGAACAAATAGTATTGTATGATCTCAATTACAGGAGTGGTTCTTAAAAGTTGATCTCATAAAAACTGAGCAGTAAGTGCTATCAGACGGTAGGGAGGTGATATGGGAAGTCCTTCTGTATATGTGTTGCTTTTATTAATTAATGAATAAAGAAGCTTCTTTAGGCCTATTGCAGCATAGAATAGAGCAGGGAGGGAATTCCAAGCAGAGATAGAGAAGAAAAGAAGACAGAGTCAGGGAGAAGCCATGTAGCCACCAAAGGAGACAGACGCTGGAGAACCTTACTGATAAACCATGAGCCTTGTGGTAAAATACAAAATAATATAAATGGGTTAATTCAAGATGTAAGAGCTAGCTAGGAATATGATGTGGGAGTCCCCCTCTGTGTGCTGTGATTACCATTAATGAATAAAGAAACTGCCTTAGCCTGTTGATAGGGCAGAATTTAGGTAGGCAGGGATGACTGGACTGAATGCTGGGAAAAAGACGGACAGAGTCGGAGAGACGCTATGGAGATGCCACTGGAGATAGAGGTGCTGAAATTTTGCTGGTAGGCCACGACCTCGTGGTAATGCACAGATTAATGAAGATGGGTAAAATTAAGATGTAAGAGTTAGCCAATAAGAAGCTAGAGCTAATGGGCCAAGCAGCGTTTTAATTACTATAGTTTCTATGTAGTTATTTTGGTTCTGGGCGCCCGGGACGAACAAGCGGCCTCCTCCTACAGGAATACGCTAGAGTCATTGGCCATTTAGTGTTGCAATTAACATAGTTTCTGTGTGATAATTTCATGTCTCAGTGGCCGTGAAACAAATGAGCAGCCTCATACTACAAGGAGGGATGTGGAACAATTGGTCAATGGGTACTAACTCACAGCTAGATAGGAGAAATAAGGTGTCTTTAGATAATATACCATATAATTCAAAACAACTGGAAGAACTTTCAATGCTTTCCCCACAAAGAAATGATAACAGTTTGAGGCAATTAGCATGCTATCCTTGATTTGGACATTGTACAATGGAACAGCATAGGGTACCTCATAAATATGCACAATTAAAAATAACAAGTTAAGCCGGGTGGTGGTGCATACCTTTAATCCAAGCACTTGGGAGGCAGAGGCAGGCAGATCTCTGTGAGTTCAAGGCAAGCCTGGTCTATAGAATGAGTTCCAGGACAGCCAAGGCTACACAAAGAAACCGTCTCAAAAAAACCTAAAAAAAGTAAATAACAAGTCAATAAATACCAAATCCAAATTACTAGTTGCCAGAAACTGAGGAGAAATGTCTACATTTCATTTGTTCTGACTCTTACAGAGACAGTTGTTCTTTTTTGTATAATATATCCATTAGAAGAATTCTATCACCATAATTCAGAAATCAGGAGCTCAAAACAGGAGATTCACGGCACTAAGATGTCCTGGTCCCATGAGAAAAAACTCAGCAAGCACCATAGTTCTTCCTTCCCTCCTTGAACATGTAATTGTCAGAGAATCATCCATTGAGGGTTAATATGTTAGTCTGGTCATAAGGTTTAACAAGTATGGCCAACACCTGCAGTTTAGGGCTAGAGAGATGGACCCATGGGTAAAGAGCTTTTTACACAAGTCTGAGGACTGATTGGAGTTCAGATGTCCAGGACTCACATATATATCAGTGAGTGTGGCAATCTCAGCACATAGAGGCTGAGACAGGAAATCCCTTGAGCAGAGACAGACATAGGGGATCCCAGAAACAAGATGTCTAGCTGGCCCAGCTGAAACAGTGAGCTCTGGGTTCAGCAAGAGACCCAACCTCAACATATAATGTGAAGAGAAATGCACTTCAGACCTCCAACATGCACCTTTGCACATCCATGCATCCATATACAAATAAACATGCAAACATATATGCACATGTACAAAAGAAAGCTCAATTAATGAGTCTGCCTTATTTCTATATAACTCTGGATCCTCAGTACTCCTGGATGGGAATCAACACATGGACAACTGAACGGTGTGGATGGAATGATGCAACTGCTTAACTAGATTGAGAAACACAAAAGATGTGCTCTAGAATGGAGCTTTAGAGCTATCCTGGAACCTATTTGGAGACTGGAGCTAGATGTGAGTTACAAGTGGTCCAGTGGCCCTTGGTAAATCACAACTGTAATAGTCTGTGCTTTCTAATTTCAAGTAATTCTCTTCTTTCCTCCCTCATTCTTCATCTCATCCCCAAGCCCTAAGGTCTTCAGAAAATGTATGACAAAGCTGGGTGGAGGTGGCTCATGCCTTTAATCCTAGCACTCCGGAGGCAGAAGCAGGTGGATCTTTGTGAGTTTAAGGCCAGCCTGGTCTACCGAGCTAGCTCCAGGACAGTTAGGGATGTTACACAGAGAAACCCATTCTCAGAAAACAAAAACAAAAAAAGTATGACAAAATATACAAGAGTTTGCAATTTTTTTTCTAAGGGAGTGTATGATGAAGAGATTTTACTCACTAAACCCCTCTTAGAAAGGGAGCTGTGTTTGTTGGATAGTTTCTTTAATAATTGCTTAAAGATAGATGCTTCTATTTGAGAAACACAGATTTTTAGCAGGCTATGTCCATGAAGGAGGCAAGCAGGTGGTTTTGTTGATTGCCCCACAGGGAGCAGAAACAAAAACTTAAAGAACGAAGATGGGGAAAAGAGGTCTGAGAGGCCTGTCGCTGCAACAGCATTAAAACTCGAGCTTGTGATTCTGCCTCTGGAATTCTTCAAACTACATGTAAATAATGACAAACAAGAAAGTACCAGTATAGAAGACCTTTTTGAGCTTTTGCAAACAACCTGAGGAGCAACACTTGTTCTAAGCTATTAGCTGAATGAGCCACAGGGCTGCTAGTACCCCTTCTTTCTGGACTTCACACTCAGTTCTGATCTACTCATTTCCCATCTGTCACTCTTTCTTCTACGTCTTCTATGCTTGGCCTCTTCTCTACCTAACTGCCTGTGACAGAAGTTCTCACTCTGTTGTAGTACAGTACTCCCACTTGCCATGCACTATTCCTCTCATTTCTATTAGTTTTACTTAAAACACACACACACACACAAAACTTCTCAGTAAGGCCATCTTTGGCTACCTATTAAGATGTTGTCAAGTCCTTCCTGTTCTCGTTCCTTTTGTGTTTTTATGACAAACATTCTGACAAAAAGCAACGTAATGGGAAAGGAATTATTTGACTGACAGTTTTCATTTCTAGTCCATCATTTTCAGGAAGCCAAGGCAGGAACGCCAGCAGCGAGTGACACACAGTCAAGAGTCAAAAGCATAGAGAGAATAAATGCAGTTTTGTTTACTAAGTTACTATTCTCTCTTATACTGCTTAGGGAATGGCGCCACCCACAATGGGCTAGGTCTTCCTACATCACCTAACCATCAAGACAGCTCCCTCCTCAGAGACGTGTCTTCAGGCCAACCTAATCTAGATAATCATTAAGACTCTGGGGTGCATCATTGGCCGCATCATTTGACAGCTGAAGTAAATCAGCACATTGCCCACAGAACTTCACACCTTACTTCTATGCCTGACTTCTCCTCTATTCTTATCAATGTTCAACATATCTTATATTTTACTGTTTATTTTCTATCTCCCTTAGTAGTATATAAAATTCACTGTGATGGATTCTGATTTTACTTCTCTGAAAATTTACCCTTTCCTAGAATAGGCTTGGTATGCAGGAAATGCTTGATAAAAATAGACATTGCACGAATGCCTGACTTCAGCTCAGAATGCATTTCCACCCAAAGCAGTTGTATCTTCCACACACACTGAACATATGATCTATTATCACATTATACCTGTCTGTCTGTTCTTGAAGGCCTGGTTGATACTTATATATTCAGAAATGAATCCTTGATGCTTTTCATGTGATATGTCATTGGATAAGTGATTATGTCCCAATTTTACAAAGGAAGAAACGAGGTTGAGTTTTGTTGTACGCATGTGTTACTCTATGTGTGTACGTGTATGTGGAGACCAGATTCAACAATAGTTGTCCTCAATTGCATCCAACTTACTTTTTTGAGACAGGGTCTGTCGCTGAACCTGAAGCTTACCAATTTGCCAAAAGTGGCTTTCCAGAAACCCTCATCGTTGTATTGACAAAAATATGAATTGCTGAGAACAGTCCTAACCCAGAATGTACCTAATACAGGGATTTTTATCCACAGCCCCGACCTTAAAAAAGATTAAGTGGGTTTTGAACTCTGCCCCTCGATTTCAGTAAGAGCCGAGTCTTACAGTTGGTCCTGTCTGGGATTTCCATAATGAAGGGCTGGTAACCGTACGATGGAAAGTGCACCCTTTTTGCATCTTCTGTTTTCTCTCCTTGGAAATAGCAGTACCGGGCGGACAGCGCGCTAGGACCCGCGGTCGTCCACGAAGCGGGCGCCGGCCCAGAGATCGCGAGACGCTGTTTCCGGCAGGACCGCTTTCGGAGCGCTCCGGAGCGCCGCGCCGCGCCTGCGCACTCAGCCGGTCGCCGCGCCGACCCTGCGGCCGTGCGCTCGCCTGCTGTCTTCGCGAGCCCCTGGCTGAGATGCGCCGATGCCGGGCCCTTGCCAGCTCCAGGTGCGTGTGGAGGACCTCAGGAGCCAGCGTGCGAGGGGGAATGAACCCCGGGGAGGGTCAGGCCTGCCTCAACCCCTCCGAGGTTCTCGGGGAACCGATCAGGGTGCCACGACCTCAGCTCCTGGCGTGCGCTCCGTGGGAGCGGTAAACTCAAAAGAGCTGAGCCCTGTGCCCATCCTCCTGGGGTCAAATCACTTCTTTCCCGTCTTTCACTCAGCCCTTCTCCTGCACCCCATCATCTGGCTGCAGTCAGTGGAGCTTTCACCCTTGCCCTTACCGGGCATGGGATTTTTACAGCCGCTGAACTCAGCTGGACCCCCCAAAATGCTCTTTGCTTGCCGGAGATTAGGCTGAAAATATAGTTCAAGTTAAGGCAAAGCTGACGGCTCAAGGCCAAGAGTGTTGGCTGTGGGCTGAACAAGGTAGAAAGAGGCTAAGACTGTTGTAAATGTCACCAGAGAGAATTCCCCAGCTAGAAGTCGACGTTTATCTCAGGTGTTTCATTTCTTGTTCATTTGCTTTTGTGATGCGTTTGATGTCTTTTCAGTGGCGTCTCCTAAAGCAACGGAAACAATGGCGCTTTCCACCCTGAGACAACATTGGATTTTATTGATGTCCCATTTTAGAGTTACCTGGCTTAATGTTGTTTGAACTCCAGTCATGATAATATCTAGATTGAGTCATTGAGCGCATCCATTGGTTTGTATTGTTTCAATTTAACATAAAAAATAGCCTTAGTGTATTTTTTTTTTAAGGATGTCAAATTTAGTGGAGAGAAAAGACACTCAGATGAACTGGGATTAAACCTCTAAACTCACAGGGGATTGTGCCTGGAGTGTGGAAATCTCTGACCTTTTATTTATAAATAGGAAGTGAGATCACCACTTGCCACAAATGATTCTGACAAGGTAGGGTTCTTCTCATCAAGTGCCTTCCCAAAGCAAGTGACAGGAGTATCCAGTCTTAATGCTAGTAGTGATGGCTGCTCAGTCGCAACCCTTTGGGGCACCGGAGCTATAGGGGACCGATTCTTGTTATTTATAATCAGATAGTTGCCTTGTGTTGTTTTAGTTGTGGGACTTTTTGTTTTGAGAGGGGGTGGTATTCTATAGAAAGAATCACTCAGAGAAAGGAGAAGTATAGAAAGAGAATGGAGAAGTCCCTATTCCAGGGCCAAACCCTGTAGCTTGACCGTAGTAATTACGAGGTTTTGCCTACCTGCTTCAGGGAAAGAAGCTGTCTTCCTGCACCAGACTTAGTACAGTTCATTTCTCCTCCCATCCCTCGCCCCCCCTGGCACGTTGGCCCATAGGAGTCTGGAGCCCTTTGTGAGAAGTTTTCCTCTTGTGCATTATACCCATTTAACACTCACTTGCCGGCTTTCTGTTGAAGAGTCCACTGGGGAACTGGCTTCTTTTGTCCCTCTTACACTGTTGTATCAGGTGAATAAAGGTTTGATGATTTAAGCTTGGCTCCATTGTCCTGATTGACCATCTTGACATTTGTTGCTCAACGGGAATTAAATTAATTGCTTGACAGGAATGAAAGAAATTACTGAGTTCTTTGCAGTTTGCTGGGTTTCTGGTAATTTTAGCTCTCATAGCTCTTAACTTTATGCCAACATTCTTAGGAATTCCTGCAGGAATTGTTTATATTTAGCTTTTTTTTTTAACTGAGTGATGTAAAAGTACCCATAGCCCAGCTGTTTGTTGTTGGGTTATATGATGTATTTTATAAATTAGTATAGTGACTTATGGTCTGACTGTTTTACTTTCTTATTTAAATGACATTTTCCACTTGACTACTAATACACTAATTTTGCATGCATATTTAAAAATAATATGGTCCATGGGAAGAAAAGAGGACTCTGTTGCTTTCCTTAGTACTCTTGCCTGTGTCCTCCATCTTCGTCACCGTAATATATTACCTCTCACGGAACACAGTGACTGGTTGATTGTAGGTTCCCCTGCCTAGTATTGTGTGAACGTATGTGAGGAACAGCTTGCACACACCTTTCAACTTCTGCCACCTGAAGTTTCAGAAAGCAGTTTTTATACTTACCACATGGTATATGTTCTGGAACTTTATGTCCTGTTAAACGAATTGGGCTGATCATCATCCACTGAGTTGACTTCGGTCAGAATCCACTAATGAGTATGGACCTACAGTTTGAAAAGCACTGGGATAAGCAACTAGTGCAAAACAGTCTCCCGAATTTTGTTCTTTTCATGTTCAGATTGCACGGCGAGTGTGTTTGATTTTGTGCTTAAGGTGTCCTCTAGGAGAGATGATGAGCAACGTACAGGTTGACTGGCAGGCCAGCAGGCAAAAGAGCTCTGAGTTCATATAGAGTTCTAAATTCTTACATCCTAGAAGGGGAGAACTGGTGTAGCTTTGCTTTGTTTAGCTTTTGTCTTTATTCCTGTCTTAATTAAGGCTAATGGGATAGTAATAAAAGGAGAAGAAAATTGTCTTTTCTGGGCAATGGTATGTGAGAATTGTGAAATGTTTGTTAAGTTTTAGTGTGTCTGAAAGACATCTGTAAAGAGCACATCTTAGACCAGAATGGCCTATTTTGAATATTGCCTGATGAAGGGATCACATTCAGCATTCTGTTCTTTACTCATAAATACATATGTAAGTATGCAATTTGTCAGCCTCATTTTTTTTGTACTTGTTTTTGTTACAGAGCCTTCAACAAAGCAGAAGGGAGAAGTGAACTAAATTTAGTATGTTTATCTTAGAAACCTACAGTATTATTAAGGAGATAAAAGTCACGCCTTAAAATGTAGTTAATCTTGAGCTCAGTAATATTTCACATTTCTGTGTTGCTTCACAGTTTCCTGACACATGCACATGCGATATTGCCACTGACTCGTACAGCAGCTTGGTATGGGAGAAGGCATGGCTCCCACTTTAAAGAATCTTGAATTCCCTTTTTCCTGACACACAAATAATGCAGTGACAAATTTAGGATTAAAACTCGAGTCTTCTGTGAATATTATTCTTGGCATCTTTGTTGATGTTGAGAGCAAATATTTATTTTTATTTTATTTTATTTTATTTTGAGACAGGGTCTCATGTTTTAGTGCTGGCTATCCTGTAACTCACTGTGTAAATCAGGGTGGCCTTAACCCATAGTGCTGGGATTAAAGGCATGTGCCATCAAGCTCATGAGAAGAAATAGTTTTAATATTGTGGTTCAACCATCTAAATATAAATAAATGAAATGTTCTATGCCCAGAGCATGGCTACAGTATGTGCTATAATTCAATGTAAATATGTCTTCTTCTTAGTATTTTAAATCTTTACCTTTTAATCAATTTAAATATATTTATTATTAGGACAGGGCCTCACTGACTGAGGCTTACCTGAAATGACTGGATAACCCATACTGACCTCAAACTTATGGTTCTTCTTCTTGTGTCTAGCTTGTGATTGGTGGCCTTAAAGAAATGTACCACAATACCAGGTACTACGACTACTACTACGATTACTACTACTGCTACTACTTCTTATTATTATTATTATTACTCTTCCTCCTCTTTCTCTCCTCTTCCTCCTCTTCCTCTTTCTTTTCCTCCTCTTTCTCTACTTTCTCCTCCTTCTCCTCCTCTTTTTTCTCCTCCTCCTTCTCCTCCTTCATTATCATCATCATGAACAAGGAACTCATTGACACATCTAATAATGAAGGAAGAAAGTTGGAACTAAAAGGACTATTTAATGTTAAGTTTGGTCCTTTTTAAATATAGCTTATAAAGTAGAAAAGTAGAACTTTAGATATTCTCAAGATTTATATCTGTTTAAAATTATTTCTATGATTCTAAAGAATTAATCTAAAATGGTTGTTAAGTTACTTGAAAATACAAGAAAGCCAGATTCTCTTTACTTTTAATCTGCCTAAATTACTTGCTTTTGTACACATCTGATAATTAATACTCTGTTTTTCTTTTAACTTGTAGATGTTTGTGGAGCTTAAGGACGCCATGGAGCTCATCAGAGTATGCCACTGAGAAATACGATGGCTGAAAACAACCTAAAAGCGCTGAAGATTCAGCAGCGTGTAGCCAACAGACTACCTAGGAACAGGCCATATATTTGCAACATCTGCTTCAAGCATTTTGAAACACCATCAAAATTAGCTAGGCATTATCTCATTCATACTGGTCAAAAGCCATTTGAATGTGATGTATGTCATAAAAACTTTCGGCAGCTAGTTCATCTGGAAAGGCACCAGCTAACTCACAGTCTGCCTTTCAGTTGCAGTATTTGCCAGCGCCACTTTAAAAATCTGAAGACATTTGTGAAGCACCAGCAGCTTCACAGCGAATCCTATCACAATGATGTTAAAGTCAGAAGATTGCTTGAGACCAAGCAGGAGAGGCCTGTGTATGGAGGGTATAATACTTTCGCTGTGGAGGAGAGACGGGCACTACACCCATGCTCTAAGCCTGATCCCACGTATAGCACTACACAGAGAAGAAAGCATATTCATGCATGTACAATCTGCGGCAAAATGTTTCCATCACAGTCAAAACTCGATAGGCATGCACTCATTCATACTGGACAGAGGCCTTTCAAATGTGTCCTGTGCAGTAAATCTTTCCGACAGTCAACTCACTTAAAAATCCACCAACTCACGCATTCAGAAGAAAGACCTTTTCAGTGTTGTTTTTGTCAAAAAGGATTTAAGATTCAAAGCAAACTTCTGAAGCATAAACAAATCCACACTAGGAATAAGACTTTTCAGAATCTTTCTTTAAAAGGAAAGACTCCTGAATCATGTCCCGTACCTAATAAATTAAATGCAAAGCAGGATGCTTTTGAAAATGGTGATATGGGTGAATCTGAGGAGAATAATCCTCTTGATGTCCACTCTATTTATATCGTCCCTTTTCAGTGTTCAGAGTGTGAAGAATGTTTTGAGTCAGAGCAGATTCTGAATGGACACAAGTGTCTTCCTGCCAGAGGTGGCAGGATTCCAAGCAGGCTCAAAAGAAGCTGCAACTATAAGACCATTGTTAAAAAGCTCTTGGCTAAACTTAAACGTGCTGGGGGTAAAAAATCAGATAACCTTCAATCAGAGAAAAGAACATTTAAAAGCAACTGCTTGAAAAATTATGAACGTACTTCTGGTGAGCAGAACCCGGAACAAACTCAGAGAACATTTGTGGGTTCTCTTGGCAGACATGGATCGTGTAAGACAGTTAACAAAAAGAAGAAGAAAACACTAACTTTGCCATTTTCTTGGCAAAAGCAATTCCAGAGCTCAAATACGGGTAAAAGTTTGCAAGGTATCTTTACAACAGGAAGCATATTAACTATGGATGGTTCAATGAATAATAAAGACTTATCAATCTTTGGTTCGTCAGGTGAGGAATACTTTAATAACTGTGACATGCTTCAGTGTGGCTTTTCAGATTCAAGTGAAAATATGCATGCTGGACATAAAATGTGCCCCTGTGATAAATGTGAGAAAGTGTTTCCTTCTGTCTCTAAACTCCAGAGACACTATCTGATTCACACTGGACAGAGGCCTTTTGGCTGTAATGTTTGTGGGAAATCTTTTAGGCAGTCAGCTCACCTAAAAAGACATAAACTAACTCATACTGAAAAGATTCCATATAGCTCGTTTTGGGAAGTGGACCTTGGGAATGTAAACAAACTTTTCATTCATCCAAGTGATGGTGTTAGCTATAATGCTTCCCAACAGAGCGAGGGGCATGTTTTCCAGAAGTATGAGGGCTCAGAGTCCAATCAGGGAGCTGGAGTTGAGGTCAAGGCAGAACCAGAGGATTTCATTCTCGGTACCCACTGTAGGAACAGGCAGTCTTACCTCGCTAACACACTTTTGGAGTCAGAGCAGAGCCGTCATTGTTACAGTTATTTAGGCCGTCCTGAAAGAAGTGATGGACTCCTTTACCAGTGCAGTGTTTGTTGTAAAAATTTCCGATCTCCATCCAAACTAGAGAGACACTATTTAATTCATGCAGGGCAGAAACCATTTGAGTGCTCAGTCTGTGGCAAAACATTCAGACAAGCACCTCACTGGAAGAGACATCAGCTCACTCACTTTAAAGAACGACCTCAAGAGAAAGCGGTTGTTATGTAACACAAAACCACTAATATGTTTGTGGTCTCTGGTGATATAAAAACCCTCAGGCTTTTACCTAAGGCCAGCATTAGGTAGAATGACTTCATAGGCAATTGCTTGTCCTACATTATAAGGAGTAAGCTAAATAAAATCAGTGTTACAGCGGAAACAACTGAATGACTTGAGAAGGAATAACGTGGTTTGATGCCATAACTAGATATCTAAGATTGTCCATGTATGACCTTGGTTGTATTAAAGTTAAGACTCCATCATCTTCAGTCTGGCCTCATATGTTGAATTGCTCCTTACGACATTGTGTGTGTCTATATATGCATACCTCCTACCGTGAGGCCAGAATTGCCATTCAGCTCTAGTAAATCACCCTGCCATAGTTTATTGTACATATACACTTAAGCTTCATTGCAAAACAGTTTTCCTAAAAGTTAAAGGACAAGAAGACAACAGATGTGAAAATGGGTGGGAGAAATTACAGCTTTTTCACAGTGATTTTTTTTGAGAATGGTAATTTTACCTTCTAAGACAGATGAGTCCCCTCCTAACCCTGCTGTTATTTTTCCCTAAGGAATTGAAAAGTAGGAAGAAGGGGGTTGCACCTGTGGAGTATTTACCATTCATTATCGTTTACATTTATATGGGTATTTCCCAGGTGTCATGAACTTTTCTGACTTGTCTCCAGTTGTATTGTTTTAGACACTTAAATGCAGTGCACCTGTTTGCTCATTGGTGGTTGACAGCAGTGGCCAGGGACAAAACTTTGCTTTAACACCTCTTTGAGTGGCCCTATGACTTAAATAAGTTTAATCTGCTAAATTTGATCAAATGGCAATAGCTTCATAGTTTCAGTTTTTGCTCCTCTGTGAAAGATACTAATGCTATAGTATTATTTTGATCTTCGTTGACACTTCAGTTAGTAAGGATATTGTCCCTGTATAGGAATAAGATGCTGAAAGAGTTCAGGGCATCATTTTTTTTCTAAGCAGTATTGTCATAATTTTACAAAAATATTTCATTTACTCCTGTGGGAGAAGTATCTTAGTCACAGATTGTCCGTCACTTTTGTGGCAGTTTGTACAATCATTGACTAACATCTTCTAGCAATAAAAAGGGGTAGCTGTTCTCTTTCTAGAGTGGGTATTTAGCGCACTTAAATATAGTGAAAAACCCGCTGTTGGAAGTGTGGGCAGTGGAGTGAGTGTAAGTTTTGACCATGGTATAAGAGCTGCACTGTGGGAGGGGAAGGGGAAACTGTCAGCCCAAGTGATCCTCCAGAAACTTGGGTTTCATTTACAGAGATGGAATGTGATAGTGTGAGTAAATGATAAACAGATGTGCCTTCATTTCAAGAGGAGATCCACGTGCTTCAAGGAATAACTTCTCTTCTGTTTCTTTGAGATTTGAGGTGTATTTTCCAGTACAAGCAAGACGTGGTTCACAGAATCGGCTTTGCACAGAACTCTTGAAGGACATATCTGTTGCATAAAAGCAAAGCATAAATAGTTTGTGTTTTCCAAGAGTAAAATTTCAAGAATTATTTACTGTATGAAATTATGGATTTGGGCACTTCCCCAATTATTTATGTAATTTTATTTGAAGGGAAATGCCTGACATGTTTCTTTCCCACCTAAACAGGGAGAGTTGAATGTTGTGCTCGTATGAATATGAATCTTTGCCTGAGTAATAAGATACTTTTTGTTTTGGTTTGGTTTTTTTGTTTTGTGTTTTGGCTTATGCCCTTTAAAGCTGTTTCATATTGAAAGTTGGAATATCGTAAAAATTTTGTCAAGAGATGTACTGTAGTGCTATTTGAAGTACCTATAACAAAATACTTATTATTGCGAGCTTCTTATGGGAACTGTAGAAGTGAAAATAAAGTGTGAATTCATGTTAAGATAAACATGTTAAATGATGGTTTGCTGCATGCTAGGACTGTACTTATTGTTGAGTCAATTATTTTGGTTTTCTGGAAATAATAAACTTTATAAATATCTTTTAAGAGAACTAGAATTTTTTTGTTTGGTTGGTTCAAGGCTTTAGCATGACGAAGGAGTTTGATTAGCTGAGCAAGGTAACTACTGCTTCATGTTTCATACTGCAACAGTGTTTATGATTTTAATATATATGTTATATGTTGATGGAAAGTAGATAATGGTCAACAGTCTTGAAAAACTCAAATTTCAGAATAATTTAAAAATAAAGTTTCATGTTACACAGTTTGCATTTTTTTAAAGAAAAAAATCATACTATTGGAACAAGCTACAGGTGCCACTTTCTACACTAAGGTTACATGCTTATCTAATCATGTACTTCATCTCTTTAAAAAAAAGATCTCTTTTTAATCATGTATATTTGTATGCAGTTGTAGGGGGCAGGTAAAGATGGAAGCCAGGAGGGCATAGGGTCCCTTGGAACTGGGTTTCCAGGTGGTTGTGGGCTGCTCTGTGTGGGTCCTATGGACTGAACTTGGATTGTCTACAAAAGCAGTACATGGTCTTCACTGCTCTGCCATCTCTCTGGCCTCATGTACACATTTATTTGTGATATTTTCTTTTTTTAAGATTTATTTATTTATTATGCATACAGCATTCTGCCTCCACGTATGCCCACATGCCAGAAGAGGGCGCCAGATTTCATTACAGATGGTTGTGAGCCACCATGTGGTTGCTGGGAATCGAACTCATGACCTCTGGAAGAGCATCCAGTGCTCTTAACCACTGAGCCATCTCTCCAGCCCTATTTGTGTTATTTTCTTAACACTTTTGAAAAATATGTAAATTCCATTGCTTGTCATATGACCTACTTATATAACCTACTTATCTACCCTTCCCTTTGACTTTCCAGATTTGTACTAGTAGAATTGTCTTCTCCTGTACTTTACCATAATTCTTCCTGCATCTTATTGTCTATCTAGTTTTAGCTTAAATTAGGCACACATTCACACCCTTCAAAGAAATAGCTGCATCAGTCTTTATTCCTTTCTATTTCCTTGACAGTTGTGGGAGAAAAGCCCTTAAAATTGATGCAGGAAAATACAGATTCTATCATGTATTATATAAAACAGCCTATTAGAATGAATGATCATTTAGGGCAGATAAACAGGCTTCAGGCTTAGAAGTCAAGGGACCTTACAAGCAATCTTTGTTAGAGATAGTATTTGCAAGATCTGTTTAATGATGTCGAGTGGCGTTAGCCTTTTAGAAGCTTCAGAGAGAGGACAGTTAATCCCTATCTTGTGATTTCTCATCACTTAGAAGAGCTTAGAATTTCAGTACTAAGTGGAATTCTGTTAACACTAGAGAAAGCAAGGAAACAATTGGAAAGAACAGCGGAGCAATGGCATTAAGTGGGATACACAGTAGGTCATATCTTGCAGCTAAACTGGCAAGCTCTCCTTGATTTTCAAAGTTCAGCTTAGTCTCTGGTAGCCTTTTCGATTTACTTAACCATCTCATTCCCTGGGCTTCCACTGATTTTTGCTTATAACTCCTGTTAACTCTCTGCTATGGCTTAATAAATGCCTGAATTTATGTCATCACCTTCAAAAGAAGGTTTATTGTGGCCCTGAGTCTTGGAGGTTTTATTCATGTAGTTCACATGGTCAGCTGGCTACGTGTCATTAGGCCTGTTAGAAGGTGTGGTACATCAAGGCAGGAAGTATGTGGTAGAGCAAGCTTCTCACCCTATGGCAGTTGCAAAACTAGAGAGTGAGCACAAGAGACAGTATCCTACAATCCCTTTGAAAGGCCCAACTCAATCATAAATGTAATATGTCACTGTAACATGCTTTCTCATAGGGACCACCACCCTGCAAAAACTATTTGGAGACTTAGTACTAATTATGAAAGCCTGG
Source organism: Ondatra zibethicus (assembly GCA_004026605.1). Lineage (NCBI taxonomy): Eukaryota > Metazoa > Chordata > Mammalia > Rodentia > Cricetidae > Ondatra > Ondatra zibethicus. The sequence continues at coordinate 10,986 of PVIU01023196.1, read as the reverse complement.
CCTTAGCTTAGCCTTGTCCCACTAGCTCTTGTAACTTAAAGTAACCCAATAATTTAATTTACATTTTGTTGTACGACTTGTTACCTCATCTCTCCTTATTGCCCATGCTGCGTCCTCTGAGTCTGGTTGGCAACTTTGCTTTCTCCTTCCAGAGTTCTCTCTGTCCCCAGAAGTCCCACCCAACCTCTTCCTGCCTAGCTATTTGCCATTCAGATCTTCATTAAACTAATCAGAAGGCACCTTGGTAAAGACATCTTCACAGCATAAACAAATATTCTGAAATATGTCACACTAGACCTCACCTCTTTTTTTCACATTTTTAATTGATTTTATTGAGCTATACATTTTTCCCTCTCACTTCCCTTTTATGATATTTGTCTTTCTGGGTCTGGGTTACCTCACTCAATATGATGTTTTCTAAATCCATCCATTTGCCTGCAAATTTCAAGATTAGACTCACCTCTTGAAGGTTCGTTAACACTTAAGTCTTATGGGGATATTGCATGTCTATACTATTGCCGCTGTTAGTAGTAACCACAGTCATCAAGCTTGTATGTGAATCAGCTTTGTTAGAAGTATTGATGGCTGCACTATACAACAGGATTCCTAATTCGTTAGATTTGAACCACAATTACATTTACATAAGTTAGTTGGTGTCTTGAGACATTTTTTAAATATAGAGGTGAAGAAAAATGGAATGCATCTCTTCCCAGCTTAATACAGAATCCGGAAAACACATTCTCAAATGCAGCTTGAGTGTAAAAGAAAAAAGTTAGGAAGGAGTTTACCACAAGCATTTAATATTCAGATATTTTTATTTTCTTTTGACTGAGAAGACACCTATAATATGCAGTGCAGGCAGCACAAAGATTCCTGAAGCAAGCCAAATTATTTCAAACGAAAAATGCATATATTGTATTTTTATATAATCATGCAAAATGTGTAGGAGTATGTTCATAGGTGGAGGAGTTGACTTGCAGAGTTCATCTTGGGAAGCCAGTGGTGGAGACTGAAAAGGGGCCTGGGAGGACACTGGGTCCCCTGTAGTCTCAGTTCCCTTCCCTGGGCTTGGAAATGGTTTGGTAGTCTTTGGTCAGAACTAGGGGATGTGCTCATCAACAGGAGGGAACAGAGAGGACACAGTGACAGGATGTAGGCAGTTGCCCACTCACTTCTACACTGCTGCCCCACCCTTGGGGCAAACTTTGCCTTGGCATGTGGTGAGTCTTTATATGGATGTGCTGCAGCCAGCACCAAAGGAGACAGTACTTGTTGGGCCAAACAATCTAGAAATCCTTTTTTGTCTGTAACCTCATTTAGATCCTCACATATACTTTCAGAGGATGAATTTGCCTTAAATTATGTTGAGATCAAAGCCAAATCAAATGCACTCCAAACCCCACTCACGAATGTCTCTGTCCTTATTCCTCTTTCTCATCATCTTTCTTAGAATGTTCCTCTGCTTCTTCCTTACCCCCACTAGAAACTTCAACTGTCCTTTTTTTCCTTAATGTCTAGTGTAATCAGAGACTGTACTTTTGTTTCCCTGTCACCCAGACCCAAATAATCACACAAAACTTTATTAATTGCAATGCTGGTTGGCCAATGCCTAAGACATATTCCTAGCTAGATCTTATAACTTAAATGAACCTAGTTCTATTAATCTGTGTATTGCCATGGGGCTGTGGCTTACCAGTAAGGTTCTGGCATCTTTCTCCTTTGGAAGGCATATGGTGTTTGCCTGACTCTGTGTTCTTTCTCTATGCATTCTGTTTAGTTTTCCCACCTACTTGTATTCTGCCCTGCCTTAGGCAAAAGTTGCTTCTTTATTAGCCAATAGTAATAAAACATATTCATAGCATACAGAGAGGATCCCACATCATCTAGTTTTTTACTTCCTCATTGATTCTTTACCTCTAAATAACAGACATTTTAAAAACCCATGTTTTCCTATGATAAGATGCTTTTGACTGTAAGTAACAGGCCACCTGCCTCAAACCACTTTAACAATAAGATTTACTGGCTTCCATGACTTGAAATCTGTTGACTAGACATCTGTAGAGCTGTCCGATCATGTTCTTGAATCGATTCTGCTTCTCTCTATCTGCTCTGCCTTTCATGTGACATACTATTTTCCATGTGATTTTTTTAATGGAAAGTACCTCAGCTTCCTTCATGGTAGGGGGAATAGGGCAGCATATGAGTGGGGGATCCTACTCACAAGAACAGAGTATAACGTTCTCAGCATCTCAGCAAAGCTCACCTCTGCCATCTCCCTCCCAGGCATGTTTGTGAACCATAGACAGGGGAGGTAAGATTGAGTCCATCTGTACTAACGTTTCATATATGAAGATGATATGGAAACTGATGGAATTTGAGGGTGTATTTGGAGAAAAAAAATAAAAGATAGGGAACACCATCCTTGTACCTACCTTAAAAACAGGGTTGAGAGTGGAGAGATAGTTCATTGTATAAATGATTTGCTGAGCAAGCACAAGGATCTGAGTTGGCACTCACAACAGCTGGGCATACACCTGTGTAGCCCCTGCATTGAGGGTGGGAGTGGAGAAGAGGTGGGTTCTGAGAGCTAACTCACTGGCCAGCCAGTGTAGCTCAGACAGCGAACTCCAGATTCCATGAGCGAGACAATCTCAAAAAAATATAGTACACGACAGAGAAAAACACCTGACATTGGCCACTGGCCTTCCCATGCAGCCGTATGGGCACAGCACACACCCTCACATATATAGGACACATACAACACATGCAAGCATGCAGGGGCAGAAAACAGGTTATGAAGACTGTTATTCTGACTACTGTCGTACTTCACCCTTCTTACTTTATTATCAGAATTGGTGGAATATATTGCATCCCTACTGCCTCCTTTGCCTCTTCCCTCATTCAGTTCTTAGTCTTATATTGCCTGGTATTCCCCACTTCCCACTATAATTTTGAAATTGGCCTTCCCGGTAGTTACTGAATGTGTGTTGCTAGTAACAGTGACATCTCTCCGGTACTAGATTTGGGGCAGACTGAGTCTAGTTGCCGCCCATCAGCCAGGCTCAATCTCTCCAAACCTGTTAGCATATTCCATCTCTCATTTGAGTCACCCGGACTGGCTCTGGGGTAAGCACTGACTTAAGGGGGTGGTCAGAGTGCATGATCGCACTTAATTCAGATCGAAGAAGGAAACGGGTACACGCAGAGATTCTCCGCATTAGTGCTGCGACCTGACCGTCAAGTCAAAACGGAATTGGCAGAGGCAAAGCCAAAGAGAGCCACAGAGAAACGGACCAGAACCCTCACAAACGCCTGCCTGATGCCTACATTGGCACTAGTCCTGTCAGATATTCCTATGCACAGACTTGACTTCAAAGCCAACTTTTATTTTTCCTACAGCAACAAAATATCCCAACTAGTGTTGGTCAGTAAAAGCCTTTTAATTGCCCCATTCCTGGTCTTTGTGGTATTCTCATCCTCCTATAACACTGAAGTACTTAACACCAATGGCACCCTTGCTTTTGAAAACCTTTACTGATTTCAGGGTGTCTTTTTTTTCATTTAAGAACATATTGTAGGAGATGTGGTAGCTGCAGTGAAGTATAGAGATAACAGTTTCAGATAATCAAGATTCATCATCAAAGCCATTAGAAAACCCACACTACAATTTTATAGGTGCTACATTTGGAGATAAGATGTCAGTGGTTATTATATATCCAGATGCCTTTGCATTTAAAATTGTAAGCATGCAAATTTTTAGCTATACCTCTAGAAATAAAGAGTAAAATATGGAGTGGCAAAAACTACCTTATGTACTTAATCTCCAGACCCACAGCTAATGTTTTTCAAACTATTAATTTTGGGTAGGGCACTACATATCTTAAAATTAAAAGAGAGAGAATGAGTTGCTACTCTCCTGCCTATATTTCTCCAGAGAGAACTTACTAGAAGTAACCATTTAACCTGTGTATGAATTTGTAAATAGTAGGTGTGTGCAAATGCGAGAATTATAAAATAAGTGACTGAATAAAAACTAGATGAAAGTTTAGAACAGGTATTTTCCTAGTGAATAGATATGCACAAAGCACACAAAAGGATGCTCAACAATACTAGTCATTAGAGAAACATGAATTAAAACCGTAATGTGATGTACCACATACCTATTAAAATGGCTAAAAAAAATTTAACACTATCCATTTTAAATGTTGGTGGGAAAAAGAAGACAACACAAGACTCAAATGTTAGTGATGTACAGCTACTTTGGAAAGACAGAAGCCTCTTAAAAAGGTGAACAAGCACACTTATCATACGATTTAGCCATTTAGTGTGTTACTTCATAGGAAATGTATCTCTCCATAGTGGATAACAATCACTTGTAGAGGATTTGTTTATAATAGTCTAGAACAAGCAACAATTTCAATGCCTATCAACAGATTACTAAATTAATGAACTGTGATGTCTGAAAAATTAATTTAGCAATAAAATTGAATCAGTGCAACAACACAGATGCATCTCAAAATAATTTTGAGTGAACAAAGAAAAACGCATATTCTAAAATATATGTACAATAGTCTTTTTTCTCTAAAAATTTACATAAACCTTAAATAAAATTCTCTAATGAACAGTGACCCAGAGGATCAATATTGACAGAAGGCTGAGTGAGAAGTGATGTAAGGTTGAAAGCACGATGGCAACATAATAATAGTAACTCTCAAGGGCATTGGATAATTACATTGTCATGATTTTGGTGATACTTTAAAAGATACACAACCATTTCAAAATGTATCAAGTTTTATACTCTGTTTATTATATGACAATAAATACTTCTAGACAGCTGTAAAGGCCACAGAATGCCTTGTATGACTCTGTTTTTTATACTATGTCTTTCTTTAGCATCCAAAGAAACCCCAAATCCTATTCTTCCAACTCCCACCTTTACTAACCACATCCAACACCATTTATCAGCCCGTCCCTGTTACCCTAATTATCTCTCCACCTTCCATTAGGGGGCGATAAAGAAACAGTTAAAAAACAGTTGGCTAACCACATCCAACACCATTTATCAGCCCGGTCCCTGTTACCCTAATTCCGCACGCTGGGTGTTATCTCTCCACCTCCCATTAGGGGGCGATAAAGAAACAGGTAAAAACAGTTGGCTTTCTAGCTAGAGCTTAACGCTTGCCCTAACTTCCGGGCCTACTAGTTCTGCTTCCGGAGGAACGCCGGGATTCTTTCACAGGTTCCCAGAGGAACTGTGAGAGCCCAGTGTGTTCGGGCCGGCAGCTTTCTGCACCTCGGGGCTATTTATCACGACGGCTGCTTGAAAGTTTTCTGGAGTCGCCGCTGCGAGCGCGGTCCTCTGGTCTGCACCGGAGCCGCAGGCGACTGCTGCGATGGCGGCCCCTGCGCAGCCCAAGAAAATTGTGGCCCCCACGGTGTCCCAGATCAACGCAGAGTTCGTCACCCAGGTGAGCCCCGGCGTGTCAGCCTGGGTAAGCGGGGAGGAAGCATGCCCAGGTCCTGAGGCCGGACTTGGGATTGTCTTTGATATCTTCTGTACGTGCGTGCAGGTTACTAGTTAAATATTGGAATTGCCACCCAGAAAGAGGCCGCTCCGCGTTGACAGAAAAGAGACGACAAAACTTGTGTTTGAATAGAATTTTTGTTAATTTGACAAGACTCCCTCTACAAGTAGATCCGTCTATGAACGTTAATTATTCCTGGGGCTTTCATTTGGAGACAGCAAAGCCAATCCTGGGCCTACAACCTTTCCCAATCATGTTAGTTCTTTAGAAATTATTCTTTAGTAAGTTCGTGCGGAAATTTTTAAGCCCGCCCGCTTCTCTCGTTTCAGCAGACTTGTCAGGGCAGAATCCTAGAAGCTGTTTCCATTCACTTAGCTCTTGCATGTAGACATGCTAATTTCTCAGTTTCTGGACCTCTCTCCCCCTCCACTCTAAGGTTTTCTGGTCTGTCGTATTTCCTCCTGTTCTCCTGCAGTCCGTTTTTCAGGTTGCTTCAGAGTGCACATGGGGGGTAAAGCTGCCTACATCACTTGTTTTCCTAAAAATCCTCATCAACGGTTTTGATTGCCCCAGGGATAATGACTGAAATCTTTGAAAGTGCTGTGCTTTTACTTAAAGTGTCCTTGCTCACTCCTCTCCCGTTCTCACTTTGTGCTTTCGCCACTATACGCGCTACAGTTACTTAAATGTGCCATGGTAACTTCTGTCTGACTTTCTGGACATTGTTCCCGCTCTTTGGAATCCCAACTTAACCTGTTTTCTTTACATCACATTAGAGAGGCTATTTCTGACTTCTTAAACTCCATTAAAATTCAGTGCAGATGAGCAGCCAACTTGAGAAAGAACGTGGAAACAGTGCAGGCGACGTCAAGTGCTGATGCCGTGAAGTTTGAATGAGAAGAGAGCTACAGTGGCTGGAATATATGAACTGAGAGGGAAAATGGATTAGGAGTGATAAATAGTACATTTCCTTTAATTCCCTGCAAGTGGGAGGTGAAGACCAGAGGAATGGAAGTTCAAGGCCAGCCTTGGCAACATAGCAAATTCGAGGCCAGCATAGGGTACGTGAGACTCTATCCCAAACATCAACAGCCAAAACCAAACAGAAAAAGGCAGAGGATTACCAGTATGAGATGAGTATGAAGCCATATGTGGGGACTAGCTCATGTACAAATAAGTTTGGATTTTATTCTAAATCCACTGACTTTGCATTGCAACCTGGTGACACCTTACCAAGATATGGAAATTAGGTGGGGATAAGGGAGCAAAAGTAGTAGTAGGGATAGCGCTACTGTTAGTATCTATGAGAGATTGGAGGGCCTCAGCTGTTGAAGTTAAAAGGCTGGTTATGCTCTCAGGTTGAGACAGTTTGACTTGGTGATAGATTGTGGAGGAAAGATATTAATTAATAATGCCTTGAACAGCTGCGTGGATGTTTTGGTGTATACTGAGATGGAAAAGGTTGGTTGCTTTGGCATATCAAGAGTACAGTTTTGACTGTGTTAACTGTGATATGAATTTAGTTGTATATATTGAAAGAGCTCTTGAATATGAGGATGAAGCATATTGGTATTCACCCAGATACCACATTGAAACTGTAGGACGGAATGGGGTGTCTGGAGAAAATCATTTATTTATAAGCATCATATTTGTCATGTATTAGGTTGTGAGAGTTGAACTAGAAACCGGTTGTTTTATTCTCTGTGCACGCCTGAACACCTGCATTGTATTAGACACATAGAGTGTGTTTAGTATGTATTTGGAATGAGTAGACAAGTCAGTCCATGAACAGATGGATGTGGTCATTGGGAAGTATTGAGAAGAAGAAGGATTGAGTGGTAATGATAACAAGAATTAATGTCTGGGACTTGCCATGTGCTATTTATCTAAGCTGCAAAGAAAGGTTATCCTCGCATTCACTGAGTCTGTGGTCTTTGGAAGGAGATTTGGAGAAACTTAAAGTTGAATATGCAAAATGCCAGAGTAGAAATGTGAAGGAAGTGATTTGAAGACATAATTTAAATTGCTTGTATTTGTCTAAGGGTTTTGCCAAAGGGGTGACCTCAAAGTGTGGAAATCAGTCATGGGTAAGTGATGTATTGGGGTTAGATGCATGACCTCTTCTGTGAGTTGATTTCTGAGCATCTGACACCTGCCCAGGAAGGGTCCTGTCTTGTGTATTAAACAAATGATCAAGAAGTTAAAGCATAGCGCAGTTCTGACTCTGACCGTGCTTTTTTTTATTCTTTCCCTTCTGTCTCTCCATGAAGTTTCTTCTGAGCAGTTTGTGCTGTCCTGGTTGTACTAAGTGGAGAATGGAGAGTTTGCATTTTACTTAAGGCAGGACAGTTAAGGAGTGGGCAGACTATACTTGAAGGTGGTGGTGTCTGAGATTATAGCTTAAATTCCAATGAAAATGTAAGACTTGAAAGAGACATAATGCCTAATAAATATAGAGCGAACTCTAGGACAGATTCCAAAACTACACAGAGAAACCCTGTCTCAAAAACAAGAAAGAAAAAGGAAGGAAGGAAGGGAAGAAAGGCAGGCTTCATGGAAAAGTAACATTTCAGCCTTGACTTCATTTGCTCATTTATCTTTTCATATGTGTATTTGTCTGTCTATAGAACAGACATTCAAGTACCGCCAGTATGCCAGACAATGCAGTTAACCTCCTCATAAATCTATTCAATCTTCGTACTTGCTAGAGTTTCTTGTTTGTTTGTTGTCCTAGAACTTGCTATGTAGACCAGACTGGCCTCGAACTCACAGAGGTCAACCTACCTCTGCCTCCTGAATGCTGGGATTAAAGGCGTGCACCACCACCACCTGGCGAGTTTCCATTTTTTAAAGGGATTTTATTCGATTTTTAAAAAATCAGTAAGAAGTGTTCAGTTTTTTAATTTTTATTTTTAATTATGTGCTGGGTGGAATGGTGTGTGTGTTGCGTGTGTGCGTGTGTGTTTAGTTACTTATGGAGAACAGAGGAGACCCTCAGATCCCCCAGAACAGGAGTTGGAGGGAGTTGTAAGCAACCCAGCATGGTAATTGGGTTGGAACCCAGGTCCTCTGAAAGACCAAGTGCTCTTAATTGCTGAGCCATTTCTCCACTCCAGTCCACAATTCTTGACAGTCCACTTCAATTTTTGGAGAGATTATGTATCTGTATTCAAATTTCTAAGTGAAATTTAACCTACTAAAATATAAAACACCAACTCTTACATCCTCTGAATAACTAGCCTTTATACTATAGTTTCTTAAAGATTTGGTCTACTTATGGCTGGGTATATAGTAATCATTTAAAGATTTATTTCTTTACATATCAACTTTCCTGAAGATTTTAGAACTGGTTTTTAATACTTACCCAGCTGTTGACTAACTAATCATAGGCAGCTCATTAAAGCTCTTGAGCCCTTGGATTTCTTTATGAGTGATCCAAAAACATTTTTACTTTGATTATAACAAGCCATAACGTTTGCCAAAAACATTATGAAAAGGGTTTCAGAAAAGAGATGTTTTGGTATCTCTGATATTTATTGCGTTGGGGCCAAGGATGATAACTAAATTGTATACTTATATGGTACCTTTAAAACTGCCCAGCTCCCTAATCCTACATCTGCTTTGTTAAGAAACAGCTTTGCATTAAGTGACCTGTCTAAGTGGTTCAGTGGTGTGGATCTGGAATTTAATGTTTGTACTGTTTGTTTGAATTTTTTGCAGTTAGCATGTAAATACTGGGCTCCTCACATCAAGAAGAAATCACCTTTTGATATAAAAGTAAGTAGTTTTGTTTTACAACATACTTGCACACAGTTGTACTTTTGGTACCTCTTTTTAAGGATTAATTCAACAAAAGCTTTCAATACATTTTTTGAAGTTGAAAATACTGTTTTTCATTATCAAACTAATAATTGCTTATGTTAGAAATTTTAGAGTCTTTAGAAGTTATGCATAAGAACATAAAATTCATTACCTAGAGATAATTAGTGTTATATTTCCTTTAATCCTTTCCAAAAATGTGTCTGTGTAATGATTCCCCCAGTGTGGATTCTTAGATTGTTTTAAATATTTTATTATTACAGATGCGCATGCAACAAATATTTTTGTAAATATATGGAAAAATTTATACAAAAGTTTTGGCTGTTCATTAAAAATAGAATCTTTAGTTTCCTGATGATTTTAGGTTGCTAGACTGAGGCAAAGGAGTCTTAAGGATAGAGAGAGTGGACACTGTCTTGTCTAGAGTAGATGACTAAAGACAGGACTGTTCAGGGGACTACGGTTTCATCAAAGCAATTGTCAAAAAAAAAAAAAAAAATGAACTGCATGCCAGCTAAATGGAGGGTTCTTCCTGGAAATGTTTTGAAATGCCAAGCCTGTCGGTGAAGTGTGTGTTGACACTGCAAAGCACTAAACAAGTGATGACGACTCAGGCCTTAATCTCTGACTGTGTGGGTTGAGTTGTGATGCTTTAGGTGGCTTTGTTAAAGCCACACTTAACATAAAATCATACTTCATCATTTGAGGTTCAATAGTTTATTTGTAAATGTATTTTTGTTTTACTAGTAGTCATATTTTACTCAGGAAGATATTCATGGATACAGAGCACATGATTTAATTTTAATCATTGGCAGAGTAACCTGATAAAAATACATAGTGTTTGCTTATTTTTACTTTGTGTGTTAGGATCAGGAGTCCTTAGAGTAATTTTCCATTAGTAACAAATACCATGCTGTTACTACCAGATTGATTGAATTGGATCTAGTTACATTAAGCTTTTCTTGAGATTCAAATTCATTTTACTTTATGTTAGATAGTTCTAGGTGAAATTATATATGCCCATTCAGAATAATTTTACTATTTGTTTATATTTAAAACTCATAATTTAATTTTCATAAAAAAATAGTGATAGAGGATTCTATCTAGTTCAGAATAGACTTACCCCATCGCCTCTCGTCCTCTGTCCATAAACATTTGATATATACGCTTTGAGCATTTAAGAAACATTAACAGTAATGCAGCAGTACCACTGGCATCAAAACGCTCTTTACTACCCTTAACATCTCTGCTGTGTTTCTGTGGTAACTGTAGCTCAAAGTTCACCACATTTCAGAGTTGTAGTAGACATTTGCATGCCCTGTTTTATTCATGCAACCTTTTATGGTAGTCATTATTTGGGGTCCATTTCTTCAGATGAAGAAACTGACATTAGACAGGTCAGGCACTTGTGGTAAGGTCACAGCCTCCAACAGTGATGGTCTGCGGCAGTTTTAGAACTCCAGAGCCTGACTTCTATGTACTCTGGCGCAGATGACTAGAAATCGTGGTGTTATCATATCATTTGGATAGTAGGATGTAGCAGTTACTATTTGTTTCTGTAATGTCCTCACACTTTTAACTTACTTTTCAGCTGACTTTTGGGAAGCTGTTATGACTTTTAGAGTCTAATAGCATCTAAAAT
>PVIU01023195.1:0-27907 GCA_004026605.1 Ondatra zibethicus | reverse complement strand
TTATGCCCAAAATAATTATACTGAAACTGTATTCATTTAATTACTGCCTGGATCATTATTTCTAGCCTCTTCTTGGCCAACTCTTGCATCTTAAACTAACCCATATCTAGTAATCTGTGTATCACCACGAGGGGGTGGCTTACCTGCATGAGTCTAACCAGTGTCCATCTTGGGCTGGAGCAACATGGTGTCTGCCACAGGTCCTTTCTCCCCAGCATTCTGTTCTGTCTACTCTGCCCACCTAAGCAAGAGCCTGTTAAAATTTGTCTTTCTGGGTCTTGGTTATCTCAATCAGGATGGTTTATTGTTTGTTTGTTCTTGTTTTTTGTTAACAGAGGTTTCTGTCCTGCACATCTTGCAGCCATTCAGTACTAAAGAAACACACAAAGATCTACATTAATTATAAACTGGTTGGCATATTAGCTCAGGTTTCTTATTAACTCTTATAACTTACATTAATCCAGAATTTTTGTCTGTATTAGCCTCATTGGTCAGTACCTTTTATCAGCGAGGCATTCTCATCTTACTTTCTTGTAAGAATTTCCCAGAATTCTCCTGTTAAGGTTGCTCCGCCTATACTTCCTGCCTGTCTACTGGCCAATCAACATTTTATTAAACCAAAACAACTGTGAAATCTTTACAGGATACAAGAATATTGTCCCATAGCAGTTTTTTTTTTGTTTATTTGTTTCATCCATTTACCTACAAATTTCATGATTTCATTCTTTCTAAGGAACAAGTAATACTATATTATATAAGCATAGCACATTTTCCTTATCCATTCTTCTACCGACAAATGTAAAGATTGTTTATCAATTTCAAGTTATTATGAATATAACAGCAGTTAGCATAGTTGAGCATGAGTTTCCATTATAGAATGAAGGATCCTTTGGATAGATACCTAAGAGTGGTATAGTTGGATCTTGAGGTGGGTCACTTTCCATCTTCCTGATGAAAGACCACCCTTATTTCCATAGTGGTTTTACAAGTTTGTATTCTTTGCAGCAATAGTTCTCCTTGCTCCATATAAACATCAGCATGAGGTGGAAGTTATTTTATTATTCTCAATAATTCTAGTGATTATAAGATAGAATCTCAAAGTAGCTTTGATTTGCATTTTCATGATGACTAACAATGTTCAACATTTGTTTAAATATTTCATAGCCATTTCTTTTCTGTTTTGAGAATTAACTATTTATATCTGCCTTCCAGTTGTAACTGCTTACTTTTTTATTAGACATCTCCTTTTTTGAGTTGTTTATATATTCTGGATATTAGATTTCTAGCAGATGTGGAATTCGCAAAAAAAAAATCTCTCATTCTGTATGTTGTCACTTTTCCTACAGTTGGTACTCTTTGTTGGAGAGAAGCTTTTCAGTTTTATGAGTTCCCCTTCTTTAATTGTCTTTGTGCCTGTGTTAACAGTGTTCTGTTCTGAAAGCCTTTTCAGAACAGTTCAAAATGTTCCCCACTTCTTTTTCTATAAGGTTCAGTGTATCTGATTTTGTTTCTTTGTTTAAGATCTGATTTATTGCAACTTGTGGTTTGTGAAAGGTGGTAGTTGTGGGTCAGTATGGATTTTTCTTCATGCAGCCATCCAGTTAGAGCAGGAGCATTTTTGAAGATGCAGTCTTTTTTTTTCAGTGTACATTCATGTTTTCTTTATCAAAATGCAGATATCCATTGATATCTAGGTCTTTCATAGACCAATATTCTTTTTTTGTTAATACCATGTTGTTTTTATTTCTATTGCTCTGTAAAACACTTTGATATCAGAGATGGTGTTACTTTCAGCAGTTCTTTTATTATTCAGGAATATTACAGCTATGACAAATCTTTTTTTTTTTTCTGTGTGTTTGCAAACGAAGCTGAATATTTTCCCTTCAGGATCTGTTTTAAAAAATCTTTTGGAAATTTGATGGAGATTGCATTGAATCTGTAGACTGCTTTTGATATGTTATCCTTATTTTGCTATATAAATCCTCCCAATCAATGTGCATAGAAGTTACTTCCATATTCTAATATTTTCTTCAAATTCATTATTTAATATTTTGAAATTTTATCATACAAGACTTTCACTTCCTTCATTAGAGGTATACCAAGGTATTTAATATTATTTGAAGCTATTGTGAGAGCCATTTCTAGGTAACGGCAACTGACCTGTGGGAATGAGGATGGGTTTAGAAGCAGGGACTAATGGAGTCCACAGGTGGGGGAAAGCAGGGTATTTCATCAGGATCTGCTCAGTTGCTGGCAATGGTGGAAGAGAGTCAGGATAGGTCACAGTAGAAGGTCTACTTCAGATCTGGAAAAGAGAATGAGCTAGTGGATGTGAGGTAGAGGAGAGACATCTGAAACTAACCTAGCTGCTTCACTCTAATACTTCCTTCTCTGTCACTCTTCACTGAATGGTTCCTAGAATAAACCTGCTGAAGTTGGTGGTAGGGATAACACTATGAGTTGGGAGGAAGATTAGAGGAGAGGAGGCAGTGGTGAAGAACTATAGTTAGACTATTTGTTTTCTTCACTGACTGAAGTAATCTGTGGGTTCCAATAAAGGCCTCCTCAGTTTGTGATTGAGCTAAACCAATGAATGGAGAAAAGAAAGGTTGAAGAAGATCTGTGTGTTCTACTCAAGATAGGAACAGGGAGTAAGAAGAGGATACAGCAGGTGGTCGGCTACAGAGCTGGATTATGAAAGGACTATTGGATTTGGAAGCAGATGAAATTTTACAGTTATCTGAAATAGTCTGTAGGTTCCCAGGGAAAGCCTGCAATGGGATAAAGCAATGAGTTGGGGAAAGGAAATTTGAAGGGAAGATCCAGGTGTTCCCCTAAAGATAGGGTCAGTTACACCAGTTAGTTTCTTATAGATCTAGGAATAAGACAGAATTGGATTTGGAGGAGTGGAAAGAAATGAAGTTTAAGATCTTCAGTTAGTGTCAAGTCTCTTGTAGACTACAGAAGGATGTGATATTTTAGGTTTTTTTTTTTTTTTTTTTAGATTTTTGAGATAGGGTTTCTCTATGTTAGAGTCCAAACTGTTCTGGAATTAGCTTTCATAGACCAAGTTGTTCTCAAACACACAGAAATCTGCCTGGCTCTGCCTCGCAAGTACAGGGTGCCACCACGATCTGACACTTTGGAGATTTTTCTTAATCCATTATCCTTTGACATGATAATCAAAATCATTAATAATTAAATTAACTTTTGAAAGCTATGTGTTGATTGAAGTTGGTTTTTCCCTTTGTAGTTATCATTGTTGCTCCTATCATCTTTTTTGCTGTTTGTTTTCTTAGTTGTGCCTTTTATTTCATTAATGACATCTTTCCTTGTTTTATTTCTCCAGTCTTTTGGCAATTCTTATTCCTCAATTCAAAGACTGACACTCTGCTGGTGATATAGTTTTCAGAGACCCCCAAAATTGTCTAGGCCTGATAATCTTTTTACTTGGTCCATATAATGAACAGAATTCCCATTTGTTTTCTATTTAATTTATCGAGACATTCTTTTCAGATAAGTGTTCTATTCTATTTCTAGCTCTTTAATGAACTTTTATTTTGAATCTTGACTTGTCTTCATCGAGCCATTAGTTTTAATTTAATTTTTTTTGGATATAATTCGGGCATTTATTGTTATTCTCAAGTTTCAGGATTGGCAAGTTGGCATAAGAATATGATAGAATGAGAAATGGAAAAGAGAGTGAGATGTTGATGTTAAACATGCTTAAAGGCATAGAAAATGAAATCAAAACTAATATACTGAATTTTTTTCATGCATGTGATATGTGTTAATTCAGACAATAAATAGTAGAATTAAGTTTGACAACTATAACCACAATGCAGTTTATTTTATCTGTAAAAAGTATAAATATTTCTTAGCAAAAGCATTTATCTAAAAATTTAAACAAAGAATCCTTGGGACTTAGTGATTCTGAGAAAATATGAATTTGTTTCTCTGGCTGTTTATTTGGTGGTAGACATTTTGTACTCTGTATTTTCCCAAATTGTATGACAAATTGAACCTGATGAAAGTGAATTCCTCATTTAGGAGGGGAAAGAGCAACCAAATTTTTCTCTAGTTCCTTTTAAATCCATGTGTTCATTATGTCTGCCAAAATTATGAAATGTTTTATGCATGTGGCCTGCTGACTATAACTTCAAATTGAAACAGTAATCTAACTTAAGCTACAAATTAAGAAAATATAACAATTGCTGTAGACATAGTTCAGTGGTAGAGAACTTACCTAGCATTTTTATGAGTTAGATTCCTAGCATCAAAGAGAGAAAAGAATTAGGGAAGTAGGGAAGGAAAGAAGAAGGGAAGAAAGAAGGGGGAAGAGACAGAGGGAGTGGGAGAGGGAAACAGGTGCTACAAACATTTCTTGTTTTAAAATGGAGATCTACTTGCTTTGCAAAACCTTTATTGTCAAGAAAAAACATCTCAAAAAAAAACCCTTTTCCTTCAAATGATATTCATCAGCACATTCAGAGTGTAAAATGTGACATATCTCACTCCAGCTGAGACAGTCTGTCACTTTCCTTTCCTGGGTGTCTAATTGGCAGGTGCAACTGAGAGGTCTGAAATTACTCTGAAAGTTTACAGCAATGCTTAATAACTCTATTGAATTTTTAATCTTAAAACTCTGTCACCAATCTTCGAACATATATTTTTGTTTTGTGAATTTTGACTGATTTTTCCGTGTCATTGCTGGTAATGTGAGTTGGGACACTAGAAAGAGGAAGAAAAAAGAAAACAAATAAATAGAAGAAAGAATGATAAAGCTTTAAAATATCATATAGCCAGCAGTTAGAAATACCTATTAACAGTTCCACAGGCAAGCCCAGCAGAGATGTCTTATTCAAAGATGCCCTGTCAGCATAAAACTAATGTGACCTTTAAAGTTAGTCTTTCTTTGCCGCTAATAGGAGGTGAGAGAATCCCTCTGGCAAGGTCACTTATGATGAAATATTTTGAGAGAGAATAAAAAAGGTGTACACATTTTTTGTGTGTACATGTATGTAGAAAGGACAACTAAGCATAGAAAATAATGATTCGATATGAAAAAAATGATTAATTTTTAGTCAAACATGAATTCACATGATTCAATATAATACAAATATACATTTACTTCAATATTTACAAAATATGGTATTAAATAATAATGCTATGATAAATAATAGTTTAATATATCTAACAGTATAAGACAGAGGCATAGGATTTTGTACTTTATCCTTTATATCCTTACCAAATTTTATTTTCTTTATTCTACAACCATGATAAAATTGGAATACCAGCTTTTAAGAGAAAAGTTAAAAACAATGTTGAAACTATATGACTGAAGCAGAATGAAAAATACTGTATATTTTTTGGTAGGTGAAGCATTGGTGAACTTCCATTGTATAAAAGTACTCTCTCCTTTCAAAACAATTTTAAGGAATTGAAATTTAATTTTATATGTCTGTTTCAGGACTCCACACTTATAAAGTACAGACAAGTATGTTTAGAAAAACTGAGAACCAGTTTCCAAGGTGTCTCAAGCTAAAGGAGACCAGATGAATTTGCTTAATAATATTCCTCCTTTTCCCCATATAATAGTTTTCTAATTGCTTTAAAAATGTGATTAGCGATTAGCTACGTCTTGTGTAGTAATCTTGGCTCAATTAAATTTCTGTTAACATTTTTGTATTGTATCCACTGTGCTCTTTAAGAATAATATACAAAAAAAGCTGCAACTATTGATGGAATTTTAAAAAATTTACTGATATTAAGTAAACCTTGAGAAAGTTCATTTGTGCAGTGCATAAATCCTATTCACCTTAATTGGATATATGGTAGCTAGGCAGACACCACTAATTAGCTTAAGTGTAAAATAATACTATTTTATTATAACCATGATATGCAAATTTTCGTCTTAATTTGATTAGCTCAAATATGTACACAAGTTTAATCTATCAAAAATTTTGCGAACTCCAGCCATTTGCCAAAGCAGACACATATGTATATGGATTGGTTACAGCAAAGGACCTTAACTGTTATGTGAAGAATGACATGCCTCATGGTGTGAATTTATTATCATCATAATAAACAATATACATACAGAGCTAAAATAGTGTCCTCCTCATTCCAAAAGATTAGGTCAATTTTGTATCTATAATTTGGTTCTCCATGTGTGTATCTGTGTGTCCTTATCTTGTATGCAAGTTTTAGGGGTGCATTCCAAACTCCTTTTTTCCCTCACAAACATGGGAAATTTGCTTATTGATCCCTATTTTTCTGAACAGTGGGTTTGTGTGTCTGAATTTATGGCAATGAATTGTGAATAAAAATGAAAGAAGATACCTGGGGAAACTATTTCTCATTTGGAGACCTAAAAACTCAGAAAAAATCCTTTAGAGTGAGAAGATGTCAAGGTAAATGATGCAATACACTTGAGGTCTGTATAATGGTAGAATAAAACCAGTTACAGAAGACTATGACCAAAGTATGAAATGTACTTTTATTTACTTTAGCTAGTGGGAGTTTGAGATTGTTTATTTTGATATGTTGCCTGACTCTGGAAAAAACAGCCTTTGAGAAGAAGATCCATGATTTTTAATGTAAATTTTCATCCTACTATATGTGTGGGGGGATACTTCTGAAAATGTAATACATAACCCTATGAATAATGAGCTTGAATGAAAAAGATCTAAAATAATTTTGCACTGATATTCATATTCATTTACAAGTTTGGTTGTAGGTATAATAATAAACCAATAACTTTAAATCATTTTGTTGTTTGAATCTAAAAGACATGGACTCTATAGATGCTAATTGAGTTCAGAATAAGAGAGAATCAGAAGAGAGACAATGAAACAAGTTTTCTAGTGATTTTATTGCTGACATATACTGATACCTACTTATAAATAACTTAGAAGAACATTCCTGTATTAATTTTAACTCCAGAAAGCATATTGAGAATTCCTGGATGGAAATTCATTGAGAAATATTACCACTTCATAGTAGATTAAATTAATGTTTACAGTTTTTCTTTACATGATATATCTCAAGAGTTCATATGCTCAACTTGAGTGGCCATCTCTCTTCACCCTTGTTGATCCAAATTTTCACTGTGATTTAATTTTCACTGGTTTAGCTATTATTATCACATATGCACTTTAGCCTTGGGTTTCCTTGCTATTTCTGTGATGTGAACTACATTTCAACACCTTTGAGAATGTTCACAGCTGATTGAGATGCCATATAATTCATGCTTCATTCTGGAACATCACTCAACATTTCACAGCTTTGTGATTTTCTTTGTAAATAAAATTACTTTGAAATATTACCAACCTGTTTTGTATTTTAGAATTTTCTCTAAAGATACTGACAAGAAGGCTGTATAATCAATTAATTTCTGTCTTTGGATAAACTGCAGAAAAGAGATACCTGAAACACTTAAAAATTACAATGCTTCTTTACTCCAACATGGGGAACAAATACATTTTTATTGCATCTATTTTATTGAATGATTTAAAGATGAGTAAATTTTCAGAAGCATTATATGCTTTTAGGAGTCCTTTGAACTCAAAAACACAATTTGCTTATTAGTTTCATTCTTTATTTGAAGCATTTCTACTTTTCTACATTTTTTACTACAGGTTCATTATATTTATTTTGCCATTTGTTTTTATATGAATTTTTCTGAACTCATTAATGATCTTTCCTCCATTGTATCCTGCTCGTTGCTCCATTGTTCACCTTAGTTAGACATTTCCAAATGTCATTATTTGCCCCCATAAATCCACTAATTTTGACTGTCTTTACACATTTTTCATTTCTTGCTCTTTCTGTATATTTTTGGCTGTCTTTTTTATGTACATAATGTCATATATCTCTCATGTAGGCATCAAAAATCCTAAAATACATTCTATGTACATATACATTCAAATTTATTCATACCTAAGCATATATGCACATATAACACATAACACATAGTATAAATATGATTGAATATGCCATAATTATTTAATTTATGAAAATATATCATCAGTTGTATAATTTTAAACCGCTGTCTGGTTGCTACCTTCCAGCAGCACAAGGCTTTGATAGAAATTCATGCAGTGGGAAAAGCTAGACTTTTTTATCTGAGGGGGTTTAGGAGAAATTTCATGTACAAACTCTCTTGATTGTTTTCTACTTTATTTTCTCAATTTCATTCTTCTCTCTATATATTTTTTCTCTCTGTTTTCTAATGTTGTTTTACAGCTTTTATACTCCACCCCCCACCCCAGATTCTTCTAGGTACTACAGGAGTCAAAGCAGTTGCATTCAATTTCTCAATGAATGATTGTAGGTAAAACGTGTTTTTCATTTCCCTCACATGATTAAACATATTATGTGTTGCAGGTAAAAACCAAATTATCCCCAAAACCCACATGTATTCATACCAAAGCAGCTTGTTATAGGTTAACCATGTGGGCAAGCAAGGTGTTTTTGTCACGTCTTTTACAGGTAAGCTGCATTTTGTATTTTCAAAGAAAGAACCAAATACTTTATTACTTATCTGGAAAGGTAATCTTATAAGGTATCTTAAAGGAATCACAAATCTAAACCTTTATATATGAAAAAAGAATCAGTCAGCTCTACTTTAAATCTTTAGGGTAAATATTCATTAACAGATTTTATATCAGGAGATTGAGGACAGAAAGTATATCACCTTTGGTCAGCAACCAAACATAGCAAGGAGAGGATGTCAACCAGTAATAATTTGACTGTCTTGTTCTTGCTCCTTGTGCCTAAGGAGTTCTGCCTTCAACAATATGCCTCCTTAAAATTTTAGATTGTCTTCTTGGGTTTTTACCTCACAGTTATTTAGCAAAAATATTTTAGTCTAACTTTGCTATTTTCAAAACTTTGTTTCAGCAGTGATACCTCCTCAATCACAGTAACTGTGAATACATCTCCAGATTTTAAAATTAAAAGAATTTAAACTAACTGGCCTACTGGGACACAATTGTTAGTCATTAACTTGAACTACAATCCATGAAACTCCTTAGGTGAAACTCATAGATCCTGACTGTGAAATACATCCTTGAACCTATTTTCATTCATCAAAACACTGTATAAGCTATCATTAGTATTATCAAATTAGCTTATACCTGGAATAACCACACAGAAACTGTATTAATTGAAACACTGCTTGGCCCATTAGTTCTAGCTTATTATTGGCTAACTCTTATAATAATTTAACCCATTTTTATTAATCTATATGTCACCATGTGTCTGTGGCTTATTGGCTAATGTTCCCAGCATCTGTCTCTAGTGGCTCCATTACTTCTCTCTCTGAGTCCACCTTTCTTTCTCACACTATTCAGCATAGCTCTCCCTGCCTACCTAAGTTCTGCCTTGCTAAAGGTCCAAAGTAGTTTCTTTATTAACTAATGGTAATCACATAACATAGAGATGGCTCCCACATCACCTCTGCTTTTCTGTTTAAATAAAAAGAAAGGTCTGAACTTTAACATAGTAAAATTACATATAGCAAAACAATTATCAAGCAAGAATTACAGTTACAATAATAACATCTATTTTATTTTTTATCATAACTAAGAAAAACTGTATCTATAACTATAAATTCTTCAAATCAATCAAAGTCTCCAGAAAGATATATTACCTAAGTAAACAGGAAGTACATTATAAGCAACTTCCAAAACTCTAGAATTGACAGAGATATCTTGCTGTCTGGGTAGTCACCTGAAGATTTTCTGTACCATTGGGGCATCCATCTTCAGCCTTCTGGCCGATAGTATCCAGCAGACTTTTCGATGAAGCAGGAAATCTTAAAGACAGTTCTGCCTATATTGTCAGTTTGCCAGTCACTTTCTTCTGTATCCTGCAGAATGTTTAGCAAAGTCTTTCATGAAGGAGGAACCTCAAAGGAACCTCACCTTTAGACAAGTTTAGCAGTCATTTTTCTGAGGGTCCTGCATGTCCAGTTTATCAAGCTGTTCAGGCAAGAGCAATTTCTTCCCCAAATGGCTAACCAACTCCATAAGGAGACTCTTCTATGTCCATCTTCTTCTTGAAGTAATTGGTGCTGCCAGGAGCAGATGTGTTTCATTGTCATGAAAGTCCTAAATTCTTAAAACACTTTAAATGCCATATTCTTTAGTCTTTGAAAGGTTTGAAGAATGCCTATTCATCTGAAATACATCTCGTACATCTAGAAAATCAAACTAACATGACTACAAGCTTGACTATCATAGATGATTATCTATTAATCTATATTTATTAATTATACATTGCATTTTAATGAGCTGTACAAACACAATACCTTAATCAAGAGCAGAAATATACATACAACAAAATTGACCTTAAAACTGTATCAATAAAGCAAGATCCATGCCAATGCAAATTTCTATAGCATATCCCCCTTTAAACATAAACAAACCTCTATAAACAATATTTGTGAATATAGGCATAGCTCTGTTCATACTGCTTCCTTCTATTTATTGGGTGTAGTAATTTTGGGGGCTGTTTATGGTGACATTTGGGGGTCTTGTTCCATCAAACCACAAGCAATCCACAGGTTCTCATCCTCTGTGGAAACAGGAGAAGAACCTCATTTCCAGTGCATCATATCCTTAGACTCAAATTTGAAGTCATGATACCTTTATAATATATATGCTGGTTTAGCTTAGCTGCCCATACAATAAAATGTCTCTCTGTACTTCGCTCATTCACAGTCAAAAAATTCAAAGATAACACAATAATATACATAATCCAGACTCTGTGAATTTTCCATTTTTACTTGGTTTATTTTTACTTAATCCTTTTGATCTATGACTATCTGTACTCTGTCTCTTTAAAGACTTTTCCCTTTTTTAAGGCATTAACTTTATTTTATGACTCTCTATACACTTCTTCTTCTCCCATACAAGCCTATATGCATTTATCCAACACTATGACTCATCTGGATTTGTCTTTATTGCATATCTGTAATTCTTTACTGTCCAGGAGTGCATTTTAAAATTCTAAGTGCTTCTTAAAACTTAAGCTGTGCCATTACTAGGGTATATACAGTACTTTCTGCTTGCTCGCTCAGTCCAAAACCTAAGCTGTGCCATTATATGGTATATATGGTATTTCCTGCTTGTCCGTCCAGTCCACCATGGTGGAGCCACTTGTTCGTCTGAGCCACACATACTGCCCCACTTCCAGGCACACAGACAGTCCACATTGCCACCAAACAAGCCTCAGCACACTTCTCACAAAAAACATCCAAATGCTTGTCTTCCCAAATAGTCGGAGTTCATGCTAGCAGCATGACCCATGGCTCGAAAGCTGTCATTTTGTAAAACAATCAGCTGCTACCACTGAATCAGTAAGACCTCTCTTGAAGGAGCTGCAGCAATCTACCAGCAAACAGCGAGAAGCTGTGTTAAGTCTGTATTTTGTGTCTAGAATTCCTTTTCAAACCCTCTCAGGTTTTAAGTGAATTTTAATCAACTATGTTGGTGCCAATTTGTAATGCGAGGAGGGGCTGCTTGCTGGATCCTGGCCACCCAGCTAGCTTAGACCTGAAATAACCACACAGACACTGTATTAATTAAAACACTGCTTGGCCCATTAGTTCTAGCTTCTTATTGGCTAACTCTTATATCGATTTAATCCATTTCTATTAATCTATATATCGCCACATGACTGTGGCTTACCAGCTAAAGTTTCCAGCATCTTTCTCTGGTGCTTCTATTGCTTTTCTCTCTGACTCTACCTTTCTTTCTCCCAGCATTCATCCTAGCTTTCCCTGCCTACCTTAGTTCTGCCTTGCTATAGGTCCAAAGCAGTTTCTTTATTCGTTAATGGTAATCACAGCACACAAAGCAGACTCCCACATCAACAATCCACAGGTAAAAATTCTTTGTAGAACGGATGTTTCCAAGAGATAAAAACACTGTATTCCAGGTAATGGAGAACTCCCCATATCCACTTACACCATGTTAGAAACCAGAGAAAGAGAGATTCAGCAAACATGTAAAGGCACAGCAGAAGCAAAAGATATTCCATGGGTACAGTCCTTTAGCATTGCCTAAACAAGATTGGCCCATCAGAGGATTCTATTCTGGTGGGTTGATACCTAGAATTTCAATTGCAACTCGCTACGTCTCTGGCATGAACAATGGCAAATTTAATATAGCATATAAAGTATATATATATGTGTGTGTGTGTGTGTGTATAATATTTGTCTAAATAAGACAAACAAGGTTTTATACATGTAATATTATATATGTAATTATATATACACATATGTGTATCATATAGATACTTTGGGAAACATCTGTTTACTATCACTCATTTGCTATACAATTAATGATATATCAATTGGATATTTTCTGCTTAAATCACTTTTTAGAAGAAGAGAACAAAAAAATCCTTTATTTACTTAGGTTTCATAAGATCAAACTTTTACTGTTCTGCAAAGATGATTTGGGTCAAAATAGCTTTCAAATAATTTTTAGACATTTTTCAGTATCAAAATCATGCTCAATTCTCAGTAAATGGATTGTCTGCCAGACAACTGTTAATTAATAACCAAACCAACTACTCAAACAGAAAAATAGCAGTTGTTAAATAGAGGTAGACAGTATTCTTAACTGATTGCAGTTTGGCTATACACTAAACATATCTCACCTCATATAGTTCAAGACAAAAACATTGCTCTTCTCTGCTCTCATCTTATCTCTAGGGTTGAAGATCTTACTCTGCAGAATTTCATTTTCTGCATTGAGCAGAGGTCTCATTTGCAAACTAAATGATGGTAATGCTTAGCTTGTCTCAGTAAGTGTAGGATGAAACAAAGTGAAGCTCTCTCTAAAAATGTGTCCTTAAGCCACATAAGATTGACACCCAATAAAAAGCAACTTACACATTATAACAATTCCCTATCATGGTGTGTAATGAAGCACATACAGATCACTCATTACCTGTTGGAATGTGGTTGCCCGTTGTCATTTCTTCTCTATCACCTTGTACCTCAAAGTTGCAAGGAGTGATGTGGGCCTCCTGAGCAACTAGCAATGTTGAAGCATTAAAACACACACACACACATGCACACGCACATGCACACGCACACACACACACACACCAAAGTCCTTATTCTTCCTCTGACTAAACTGTGAGCAAATGGTTTGGCACTGAGAGACCCTACATAGAGTTCCTCTGCTCTTTTGTAGTAAAGTATATAATGAAGGTTTATAGTACACATATGAGAATATTTATTGGGTGTTATAAAGAGATCATTTTCAGGGTAACCTGATAGTTGGACTAATGTGATAGATGTGAGCTAGCTTGATGTGGTTAACAGGTCGTATCAATAAAAGAATTCTGTAACTTGCTCATAAAGAATGCAAAGGTTCACATATACATTAGCTCTTTGAGTGGTTTTATAAATCAGTATGCAGAAATCCACATAAATTGCTAGCATGTAGGTCAAAATAACTCAAGAACTAGTCTACAATAAATACTGAACTAATAAAATCATTATAAAAGTGTTTAGCAAACAGTTACACTCATTTGACAAATTGAGATTCCTTATTAGTCTCATGTTTCTTTTTGTTTCAATCATCTTGTTATTTATTTTTTGCTATTTTTTGTTTGTTTTTTTTTTTCAATTTTATTTCCCACCTCTTCTACTCCTTGTTTCTAAGTGGTTAATAGTAGCCTTGAATATATTGGAAAAGTTTTGTGTATATTGGAACTGGGAATTGGTTGTGATGAAATAAGGGTTTTACATAAGCAGTATAAAGTTCATTGTTGTTTATGAGTCAGGGTTTTCTCTGTAGGTTTGGAGTCTGTCCTGGAACTAGCTCTTGTAGACCAAACTGGCCTCAAACTCAGTAGTCTTCCTGACTCTGTCTCCAGAGTGCTGAGATTAAAGGTGTGTGCCACCATTACCTGGCTAATTAGACAAGATTTTTATGCATATTACTTCTAAATTATATCTGATTTTCCAGAAGGTTTAAACTATGGAACCAGCTCACATATTAAGAGACATGTGTCTGACACATTAGGTCCTTTTTTCCCTAAAAGATGTCACGCCATTTTCAGTGAACTATACTACAAGTCTCTAAATATGGCCTAGTCTCAAATTCTCCAAACCACAGGGGTGGAAATTGGTGGTTACAACTGACTCACTGTCACTCAATCCAGTTTCTAACATTAGGAAACCAATTAGGACCAGCCATAATTGGTGCCTATATGAAGTACAGATAGAACACAATTTTAGCAACGATGGGGCTTTTTATAAGAATACATCTTATTTTAAATTTCTTGTTTATGTGAAAATATAAGTTTATGATAATCACTAACCTTTCCAAAGTCAAGCAATTAAAATTATTATGTAAATGAATATTCTATCAATCATTGTATTATCATGAAGTCAGTTCTTGAAGAACAATTACTTTATGTATTAATATTTTTAAACAATAAGCAAAAATACTTATAGAATACAGTACTCACTGTTTTCCTTTTTGCCAATATTTCTTATCTAAATAACACATTAATAGTAAACAATTAACTTGATATGTATTACATTCCAATTGTTCATTATATATTTATAGATATAACAATGCCTCTAGTATGTTATTGTCTTAAGGAAAGAAATGTTACAAAGTACAGTATAAAAATTAAAGCTATGAGGTGGCCAGGAGGATGTCTAGCCACAGAAGTATTAAGATGTGAGGAGATATCCCCACTGCCCACATAAAATTTGGGTTTGATAGTGTGCACTTTAAACCTCAGTTTCAAGTAGACAGAAGCAGGAAGATCCAGAAAGCTTGCAGGTTTCTTCATGTAACAACAAAGCAAGACATAGGTTTAGTGAAAAAGATGTAGGTAAAAATAAGGTGGAAAACATTCAAATCAGTCATCTAATATTGACATATGACCTTCACACACATCTTTGTAGTTGTATATTTGAATACATACATGTACACACCCGGACGAACACATAGATACAAAACAAAAACCTATATACAAATATAAAAGATTTAAAAGACTTAATATATTAATCCCTTAAGGAGTCATGAACATACACAGAAGAGGCTGAAAAATTAATATAATTACATAGCATTTAGCACATCAAAAGCTGATTTTAAGAAAGCAATTCTGAGTACATTGGCATGTTAAACTTGGGAGGGAAGTTACCATTAAGTTAGGACATTTGAAGAAAATGGAATACTCATTTGAATTTTTCTGTCTTGGAATCTTTACTATATTTACTTTCATAGCAAGTCAAAGGAATTGTATAGTGAATGATGGAATGGGTGGCTTGGTTGAAGCTCAGAGCAGTTAAGGCCAAACTGTGAATGGATATTGCTGTGTATTGATCATAAGCACTGTTTAGGATGTTGTGCACATAGTAAAGTTTTAACTTCCCAGATGAGCTATAGTGTCCTATGACTTACTGCAGTGAAATCAAGGTGTTAGTGTTGGGAAGGGTCAGGATAGAGATATATACCTGGAGGGTAATAATAAAGAGAATGCTCAGATTATTATATCATATTATCAACATAAATTTTTGTTGTTGGTTTGGTTTGGTTTTTGTTGCTTATGTTTTGGTTTTTTGAGACAGGGTTTCTCTATGTATGACTGTCCTGGTGTCATTTAAGGCATATGCCACCACATCTTATCTCATAACTCTTTTTTATTGGTTTTATTTGTTGCTGCTGCTGCTGTGTTACCTTTTATATTTATATAAATGGCAGAACTTCTGAGTAAGGTTTGATAGCTTTTCTACTTCCCAAAACAACAACAGTTGAAACAGCTGATTTTTTCAAATGATGATTTGAAATTATAGTTGTACAAATGAAAATTAACTCAAAACGTATTAAATCTTGGTAAGAAATGTAAAATAACTTGCTTGGTTATGCATTTCCAGACATATTTCATAGCTCTGACCATGATATGGTAGGGTTCTTCATTCTCCCAGGCCCAACTCTAAGCTTAAAAATTTACACTGGATATGTAGCTTGTTGTTTCTCATCTCCACTCTTTATCCAATCCCTATGTGTATGGTATGTACTATTTCTCAGGACAAGCTGACAAACAATGACACAGGTCTACAGACAAAACACTTTCTAGTTATCATTTTTGGTTTGTTTGTTTTTCAAGACAGAGTTTCTCTGTAGCTATGGAGTCTGTTCTTGAACTAGCTCTTGTAGACCAAGCTGGTCTCGAACTCACAAAAATTTGCCTGCCTCTGCCTCCCAAATTTTGAAATTAAAGGTGTGCACTACCACTGCCCGGCTCTAGCTAACTCTTTTGAAAATGACTCATGGTGAAGATGCAAACTTATTTCTTGCATAGGTTGTTTTTACACCAAGTTTTATATACAACTTATGATGTTATATTTTGCCTGGCTTATCTACTCCCCTTGTAAACAATGAACTTATTAACTCAGAGTTATCAGAACAATTTTATTTTTTAAAGAAGACTGGAGAAGTTCAAGCTTAAAGTAATTAAGAAAAGCAATAAAATCCTTGTAGATGTTCATCAGAAGGAAATGATACTCAATGATATACAAGGAAAATAGCAGAAAAATTTCAAGCATAATCGAGTAAAACATGAAAGAAGGCAGGGACTTCTGGAAAGCAGGACACCTGTGCATTTTCTAGGGCTCATCTTCTTGGGGTCATCACAGACTGGCCCAACATATTCTTAATGTTGTTACCTGACTGTCCCCAAATGTATCAATGTGGAAAAAATCTTCAACAGCAATGATGGCTTCAAAGTAACAGTTTCCAAAACCAATATGACCAATAAAATATTCTGACACAAATGGCATATGCTAGAAATGGTCCAAATATGTCTTTACACAAATCTTTAGCACCCTAAAAGATTGTGTGTATTAGTCTACAAGGGCTCAGGGAATTAGAGAGAAGAAAGAGAAAGCGAGAGAGAGAGAGAATGCCTAATATAATGCCCCAGTGAAATATATTCAGAAGAAGTAAGTAAGCTCCCTGACTCTTCAGAGTAGACAGAAAACACACATATCTCCAAAGATAATAAACAAAATACATAAATAATTAAATAGATTAAATAGCCAGGGCAAACAAAACAAGGATTTTGAATTTTAAGCAACCTATATCAACTAAATATGACACCCAAAGATCTAAAAAAAATATGTAGAATATGAAAGAAGAGGTTGACTATGTGAGCATGTACAATAGAGGCCCATATGAAATATTGGGGATAAAAATAAAAACAAGTGAAATATAAGCAACCAACAAAAGCCCAATAGAGCTCCAGACAACAGAAACTGTTGTAGAAAATGAGATGATACAGTGGACAAAGAGGTGAAAGAAGTTTTAATTATGTTTGAAATACTAAAGTATAGCTAAAGATTAAAGGGTGGTCTGGAGAGCATGAAATTGATGAGTCAATCCATCAAGAAGACCTAAAATGATAAACACAACACTCATACCCAGTCAACAAATATATGAAACATAATTGACAATTGAAAGGAAATGTGCTAATCAAGAATGATATTAAATATTTCAATATGCCAGTTTTAATAATTAATGAGGTAGAAGACATTGGGAGCAAAGAGAAGCTAATCAACTTTGTATGGCAATTTGAGCTCATGGAATTTGAAAACTGGCTACAGAGATATATCTAGCACTGGATGAATACTTGATTTTGAAGACATACATGGAACATCCTTTAAGATAATCATAGTCCATACAAGAAAACAATTCTTAATTAATTATAAACGACATTTAAAGGATACAAATTCTGTTTTCCTTCCAGCACCAAAACTAATTAGAAGTTGATACAAAATGAACATCATTCATGGATATTTATAATGGAAATCAAAAAAGAAATGTACAAAAGAAAAGGTAAAATACAATATAGGAGAACTTTTAGAATGCAAGAAAAACTACTTTATAGATAATCATTTTTTGTAAATATATACATTGAAAGAAATTTCACAAGAAATCTGCTCTCTCATTAAATTAAATTAAGAAAAGTAAGAAAGAGCAAAAGAGGAAAGAAAGAATGAAGTTCAGGATGGAGACAAATGCAATAGGTAATAAAATGAAAGAAAACATCCATGGAACAAAAGTTGAAATATCTGATAAATAAATAGTGTTGAAAGAGGAGAGTTGGGCAGTAGAGAGGGAAGGATGGTTATGGAAGGATTCAGGTTATGGACAAGAAAAAATATTTTAATAATACATCATATGAAATCCTCAAGGAATTAAAATATTGTTTCAAAAATTAAAATAAATAAATCTTGTGGTGCCACTCTATATACATGTGGAATGAGAATATATTTTACCATTAAGAATTGCAAAGTAATTTGAAAGCAAAGTCACAGATCAATGTAGGGAGAAATTCATGTGAACATTAATTCATTCTGCTACCTATGAGAGTCAATTGCATTTGCTCCATAATTGTTTTTCCAAGTACAAATAATGTGATATTGGTAATTCTCATTATTTCCATGGAGGGTCATTTCCAATTGAAATGCCTCTTATTTTCTTGATACTACAACAATCATAAAAATAAACTAGGCCATATTTTCTAGAAATTTATGAAAAGAAAAATAAATGAGCAAATAGAAGTCACATTTTAGCCTCTGACATTATTAGCCATATACATAATGCTACCTTTGTATATTAGAAATAGGTCAATAGATTTATTTCTTTTTAGAGAAGTTTACATTGTAAAAAGTGAGTCTCATCCTGCTCATGACCTCTCAATGATGAAAAGCTTGCCAAGTAAATTAGACATGTCTGTTGAGCTCCAGAGTTCTTCTTGCCTCTAGTCTTAGTGCTGGGATTACAAACCATCATCCATTGGCTATTTTGCTTGGATCCTGGGAAGTGAATTAAGGTCCGCATGCTTGCACAGCAAATCTTTTAATCACAGTTTCCTTCCCAGCTCTAAATTGCTTTATCAGTAGTTGATGTATACTTTTGTACTCCAGGTTACCCAAATGCCTCCTTCCTTAATGTAATGAGATTACTTTGAGAGACACATTATTTATTATTCATGAAAATCATCTGTAGTCTTTCTCCTGCAATGCTTGAAAGTTCATAATGAATGCAGATATGATTATTGAATCAAAAATGCAAAGAAGCAATTTGAGTTTCAGAGGTTTCCCCTGTGGAGATGTCACCAGACCCACATGAAAGAGTCAACTGGGTCTTCGCTGTTGCTTAAGGCATAGATTGCCTGTCAAAAATCACTGGTTTTATGATATTCATATTTATTCCAGTGCATAACTGAGGCATCCATGTTCTTCTTGGCTCTTTCCCAAGTGAAACTCTTCCTTCTAATAAGATTTTTGTCTCGTAGTAACTTGATCTCACACAATATACCTCCCCAGCACATACTTTTATCTTTAAAAGCTACAAAGTAATGAAGACATTAACAGGTGAGATCAGAATCACCAGATATTACTTCTCATTAGAAGAATTTAAAGATAATGATCAAGGATTTTAAATATATAATTGAGGTGGGAAATATACTTGACATGCTCATCAAAGTACTATATTAGTCAACATGTGCATAGGACATTTTATTATATATTCTTTTCAGCTATATTGCCATATCCAACTAATAAGATAATTAATGCTTCTTGTACTTCCTCAATTCTTCCCTTGTCAACCCTTCCACAACAACAAATTTACCACGAATTTTAAAGTCATACCAGAAGCATATATGAAGCATATACATGTCCAATGAACAAGTTAAACTGAGGTGAAATTAACCAACTCTTTTTTTGTTCATTTGCAATTATGCTTTGAGCTAATTTTAATCTGAACACAGGTTTCAGGGGAAAAAACTGCTATTGAAAATAATATTTAAATAAAATAAAATTATATGATTCAACTTACAAAAAAACTTTCATGTAGTTTTAATATTACTTACCTAGTGAATAATTATTCACTATACCTAAGGATGATGATGTCTGTGCCAGTGAATATGGGACAGAATATACAATGGTATCTTTATAATACTTAAAGTTATAAAGATGGCATGTGTATTGCCTTTTATGTAAAAAGATGCTGACAATAACCTATAAATATAAGGCTATGTATTCTCTGCTAATATTTTTATTTTTTATATTTGTAATATAATGACTTAATGCACTTACTTCATTTATTCATTTATTCAACAAGTATTAGGTGACAACCTAGCACAAAAATCATGCACAAAAATTTGCTCAGTCAAATACAGAACATGGAAAACACATGAAAATGATCATATGAAAAAATAACATACAATACAGTAATATATTATAAATTGATGTAAAATAAAAATGAAATGAAATATGTCAATAATGCAAAGTTGGTTACTGTAGTAAGCTTTAATAATAGAGAATAGCACAAAACTATGTTAACACTCAATAAAATACAGAAAAAATATAGTAAAAGTAAAAATAATTCCAAAAATAATTAAAACAGCAGCAGTTAGCAACAACTTACATACACACAAAAAATAGAAATAAATGAAGACCTCCACAAATGAGTAAAATGTATTCTTTTAGGATAGCATGATCATTTTCACCCATTAGTGAACACTATTAACAAATCAAAGAAGTTAAATTTAAATAATTCTAGTCAGTATTGCAATTATGATTCTATCCAGTGAAGTAAAGTAAAACTAAAGCATCAGAAGGAAAAAAAAAAAAGTAGTTGCTGTGGGACAATGGTCTTGCACCCTGTAAATGTTTATCAGTTGTATTGGTTAATAAAATACTAATTGGCCAGTAGCCAGACAGGAAGTATAGGTGGGGCGACCAGAACAGGAGAATTCTGGGAAGAGGATACACTCAACCAATAGTTGTCACCCATATGCAGAAAAAGCAAGATGAGAATGCCTCACTGATAAAAGGTACCAAGACACATAGCTGACACAGACAAGAATTCTGTGTGAATTTAGGATGTAAGAATTAATAAGAAAACTGAGCTAATAGGCCAACGAGTTTATGATTAATATAGACCTCTGTGTGTTTCTTTGGGATGGAATAGCTGCAGAAATGGTCAGGACAGAAAACCCTGTCAATAAGTAGTAAAAAATTATTGATAAAGAAAAGGTATTTAGTGAAGGTGATGTGAACTTATATATAGAAAGTTTTAAGGAATACACACAAAGGTACACACACACATACACACAATAAAACCTGCAAATTTAACTGTGAAATTGAGGATAGGTTGTGTGTGTGTCTGTGTATGTATCCATATATATATAGAAACAATCTTAAAAAGCAAGGACATGTTCTTTGTTTTAGAGATTCTTTTCAGTTCCAGCAGGTCCCAACTATTGATCAACAAGACAAATTGGTACTCTACAGAATGGGAACATATCTTTACCAACCCCACATTGAACAGAGGATTGATATTCAAAATAAACAAAGAACTAGAGAAACTTGACATCCAAAGAACAAATAATCCAATAAAATTTGGGGTACATACCTAAACAGAGAAATCTCAACAGACAAATCTCAAATGGCTGAAAGACACTTAAGGAAATTCTCAACATCTTTAGCCATCAGAGAAATGCAAATCAAACAGTTCTGAGTCCATTTTAAGCATGTCAGAATGACCAAGAAAAAAACACTGATGATAGCTTATGATGGAGAGGGTGTGGTGTAAAAAGAACATTCCTCCATTGCTGGTGGTGGGGCAGACATGTACAGTCACTTTGGAAATCAATATGGCGGTTTCTCAGTAAATTAGGAAACAATCCTCCTCAATACCTAGCAATACAACTTTCAGGTATATACCTAAAGGATGCTCAATCATACCACAAGTACATGGGCTCACTTATATTCATAGCAGCATTAGTCATAATAGCCAGAACCTGGAAACAACCTAGATACCCCTCAACTGAAGATTGGATAAAGAAAATGTGGTGTATTTCCACAATGAGGTACTACTCAGCAGCAAAAATAATGACACCTTGAAATTTGCAGACAAATGGATGGATATAGAAAAACCCATACGAGTGAGGTAACCCAGTCTCAGAAAGATAAATATAATACCTACTCACTCATGACTGGCTCTTAGTCATAAAGCAAAGAAAAACCAGCCTACAGTCTACAAGCCCATAGAACTTGGACAACAAAGAGGACCTTAAGAGAGAAACACATGGAACACTATAGGAAGGAGTAGAAGATAAGAACTCCTGAGTAAATTGGGAGCATGGAAGTCATGGGAGACAGTAGAAGGGGAGCTGGTTGGAAGAGAGGGGAGCAGACAAAAATGCATAGTTCAACAAAAACAATAAAGAAAAATCAGAAAAAATAAGACTTAATTCTCCAAGAGCAAGACTGATTCTTATTTAGCTCTGTACCCAGTCAGGTTATAACATGGTTCCTGCTTTTTTTAATCATAAAAAGGACAAATTGTTCAAAGTTAAAATATTGATAGGAGGGGAAGTAAAGCAATAATGGTTAGGAACCAATTAGGAACCAGTGTTTTCAGGTCCTCATATTGCAATTTTTTTTTATCTGTCATAGAAATCTATTTAGTTGTTGATATTCCACTTCCTTCAAATTGAAGGGCCCAATGGGTGTTCCTTAAATCTCATTTTTTAATTAATATTGGCACAAAAACAAAACAGGCTCCAGTAGTAGTAAAAT
The DNA here is from genome assembly GCA_004026605.1 of Ondatra zibethicus. Taxonomy (NCBI): domain Eukaryota; kingdom Metazoa; phylum Chordata; class Mammalia; order Rodentia; family Cricetidae; genus Ondatra; species Ondatra zibethicus. Next base: position 5,271 of record PVIU01023195.1, on the reverse strand, counting down.
AAAATGTCCAGGGAAATAACATAATATTTGTTTTGAGTGCTGACATGTCTTTATATATAAAAAGGAAAATGTTGTATTCATTTGGTAAACTGCCCCAACTCAGATCCAATTCTCTGCTGCTTCCCTTGGGGTCTGGTAACATGTCTGGCTAATTTCATATTCAACAACCCTGGGGACTTAGTGTAAGAACAAAAAAGCAGGAAAAAAAGCAACCGGAGATGTGATATCTTCAGTTGGAATGTTCCAGGATAAACAGGAACTTACCATTGATTCCCACACTGTAAACTGTGGAGCTGAGGATGAGGTAGTGTTTGAGATGTAATGGAGAAGGAAAATGTGCTTCAAGCAGGGACCTATTAATAGGCAATTCTTCCCAAATAACTCTATTATTCAAATAACTGAGCCTTAAAATTAATCCAAAAGGATAAACACTGTGGGGAGAAATACAATCTTGAGCACTGTCTTTTCTTTTAAGAATTAATAAAAATAATATATCCACACAACAAAAAGCACAGGAGCTGCTTAAGAATTTTGTTTTAGTTTTCAAAATATACTAAAATTGTTTCTTCTGTAGTTATGGTGTTGAGCACTGTTTGTTTCATAAAATAGTTTAACATTAACTGGTTGAATAATCTTCTTTAATTATTAAAATTTAATTATAAATAAACAATTTTGTTATTTGTGTGTGTCAAAATAACCAAAAGCAAGCAAAAATTCTCTGTACTTCCTAACTTCTAAACACATATGGGATTGGAATTGTAGATAACAAATAATGGTAAAGGGAAAATATTAAAACAAGAGGTGTTAAATAGGGCAAGATGGAGTCAAATGGGTAGGATAAATTCAAGAAAGTTAATCTAACACTAAAGAACTTTGAAAATGCTATATGGAAAAGCTTCAACTATAGAATCTACCTGTAATAGATACATATGTACATATAAAATAGTTTAATTGAAGTCAATCTACAATGGGAGAGGACAGTGCTATAAATATAAATAAAGTGACTATCAAATCAAAGCCACCCCTTCCAGGTATGGATTACCTATTTTTGAGATGTTGCTTAGAGTAATCCCATAGACCTTCTGAACATTACAAGAAACTGCTCAAGGTAACTCTCTAGAATTTGATGGTAAAACACCATTCCTAAAGAAATTTAATACTGAAGAGAACTCATTAGAGGAATAAGGCTGGTACTGACCTGGAAATGTTGTCCATACTGGCTAGTTTTGCTAGTGCTGTAAGTTGCTATGAACATTATTTGGAAGGGAAAACTGAATACTCTTACCCCATTCTCCAGTAAACACCAGCCTATGTAAACTGTCCTTAACACTGTAGTGAGAAAACTGTTATGGGAATAATCAACCACTTCCTGGTTGGATTTAAAGCCAGTACACAAAATAAAAATTATGTCTGGTACCATTAAATGGCCCCAAACTCCATGGTTGGTTAGGATATATGCCCTGGGGGAGAACCAAATACTATCATTTTTCTAAACTAAACTTGTAAAAAAATCTGTACCCATAGTTCTTATTTTTAGATTCATACGTTAATATCTTTTCCACTCTACACCAGAGAAACTTCTTTTACAGCAGATAACAATATAGGAATACACAAGAGAACAATATCCATGTAAATAAGAGACTGTGGAGTGTCCAACTTTAAATGGGACATTAATATTATATCCTTTCCTACCAAGACTCAGAGATCATCTCAGAAGAAGGAAGCTTTGGTGGTCTGAATGAAAATCGTCTCCATAGACTCATAGGGAATGGCATTATTGGAGATGTGGCCTTGGTGTGGGAAGTCCTTTTGTATATGTTTTGCTTTTATAGATTAATGACTAAAGCCTGTTTGGCCATTGGCTTATTAGAATAGAGCAAGAAGGGAATCTCAAGCAGATGGAGGAGGAAATAACGCAGAGTCAGGAATACCATGTAGCTGCCAGAGAAGAAAGACACAAGCCGCCAGTGGGAAACTTTCTGTTAAACCATGAGCCTCATGGAAAAATATAAAATAATAGAAATAGATTAATTTAAGATGTAAGAGATAGGTAAAAATATGCTTAAGCTATTGACCAAACAGTATTGTATTCAATATAGTAAAGTGTTTAATTATTTCAAGTCTGGGTGGACAGGAAATGAACAATTAGCTTCCATCTATAAAGTGGCACCAACATGGGTGACTACATCCATGTAAAAGCATTACAGAGCTCTGGCTATTTTAGGGGGCTGATACCTGCCACTTACTTTGGGTCCAGATGCTTATAGACAGTTTTGGAACTGTCATCTGTCTGAATTTAGTAGTCTGAACAGGGCAGACTGTACATTATAAAACATCCACATGGAAAAAGAATTTGTATTTTCTTCCATGTAATAATTGATAAGCACCTATTCAAAAGTAGACAATTAAAACTTTGAAAATAAGCTGTTCTTTTTATCTTTGCCTAAATATTGTGGGTTTAATATTGTGATTCTAATCGTTTCCATCTTTATACTAAAATACTATATAGTTAATATTAATGACAATATTTTCTACTCTGACAAACTTCTTTTATATTTAGAGAAACACATCCATATTTTAACCACTAGGGACAAATAAAAGTGTTCTCTCCTCCTATGATTCTGAAGTCAAATAGTCTCTGCTAATATAGTAAGCTAAAATTAAACAGTTATGAATCAGGAAAACCAGAACTTAAATAAGTTTTCCCTGTTTCAGAGAAGCAGATTTTCAAAAATCTTACTTTTAAATACATTAGTGGAAGCTGTAAAAACAGCTTTTAGCATGACTAATCTGTTGTTATATAGTTAGATTCTATGTTGCAGTTTATTCTTTAACATGTATTTCCAGAAAACTCAAAGGGCATTTTCAAACCACAACTTGTAATAGATGATATTTGAAAATAGGAATGGAAAAAGGTAAAATATGCAAAAGAAAAAGTAAAGAATTTCAATGAAGTTCTTTCTCTTAAATCATGTACCCAGAAATTTGATTTTTGAGCCTTTGTCTAACAGTAGTGGTTTTCTGCCATGAATTTAGCTCTCCTTTACCCCCTCAAGTTTTAAGAATAGAAAATAAAGTGCCTTATGTGGGCTTCAAGCTGTAATTTCCATTGAAGCTGTGAAGTCATAAATTGCAAGTGGGAACCTAAAGATAAAATTACAACTTTGCTAAAACCTCAACCAGGTACACTTTCTTTTTGTAAGATGGATATTTTCCCCAAATCTACCAACACCAAATTTATACACAATTGCCCTTAAAAATAGCTTCCCTTTCCTTCTATGTAAAGAAAGAGACAAGAACACCTACTAAGTTTAAAGCTCTTAACACCTTTAAAACAATCAACTCCAGCACAAATGATTTTTAACAATTAAAATTTAACACATATTAATAATGAATCAGAAAATGATTAATAAAAAAGTTCTTCATTTTGCAAAATATGATAAAAATGAATGCTTCTATGTTCTTCTTTCTGAAAAATTCCTTGTAGTTTACCACATAAAAAATGAAACAATCTTATATAAGATTTATGTAAAAGCTTATTTTTATTACTTTTACTTAGCAATTTTATAAATGTATATAAGGTATTGTAACTATTCTCTCACCCAGTCATCCTCTAGTAATATGCTCCTTTCCCTCCCTAATTACCTTTTATCTATATTCATGACCGTGTTTTATATTGTGGTTCATGAGTTTAGACAGGGTCACATGTTCGATGATTGGATTTGAAGTATCAATTAGATATGGTAGGGTCACCACTTGTTACATGACTGAAGTGTAGTAAGGAGGAGAGGGCTGCGTTCCCAGCACCCAGTTAGCTTATGCCCGAAATAATTACACAGAAACTGTATTCATTTAAACACTGCCTGGCCCATAAGCTCTAGCCTCTTCTTGGCTAACTCTCACATCTTAAGCTAACCCATATCTGGTAATCTGTGTATCACCACGGGGTAATGGCTTACCAGGAAGAGTCTAACCTACGTCTATCTCAGGCTGGAGAAACATGGCATCTGCCACCCTCCCCTACTCCCCAGCATTCTGTCCTGTCTACTCTGCCCACCTAAGGGCTGTCCTATCAAAAGGCCAAGGCAGTCCCTTATTTAACCAATGAAAACAACAGAAATACAGAAGGACCTCCTACACCACTGAAGAAAATAATACTGCCCTTTTAGAGTATATCAGCAACCGATAGTTCAACACTGAATGGTTAGGAACACAAGTCCCTTTTTTATTCTGGGTGTATGCTTATATCCATAGCTGTTGTAAATATAATGGCTATGACTTGACAAAGCAACAAAATTTTAAAACTTGTGCTTATATCTCTTTGCCCAGATTTGTTCTATATGCTTCTTTTCTTCAACAAGAGCTAACTACTCATCTTTCATTTAATATTAGTACCTTTTGAAGCCTTGAAACTCTGAATTTATCACAATTAGATAAAGCTACAGACATCTTTGGTGAACATTGAGATAAATATTTGTCTGTGAATATAAATATCAACTTTTAAAAGACTTCACCCTATGTCAGTTTGCTAAGCAACAGTGTTCAGGATCCACCTAGTGTTTATGATATTCTTGAAATGAGTTATTAACCAGGTTGACAGTACCACACATGGCTTCCCTACTATTGGGGGACATATCAATACAAAGGGCAGCTGGTTACTCCAACAACAGGTGTGCCATTATTTCACAAGAGTGGCACAGCCTACATGCAAGTTGGGTCCTGCAGTTATCCAACTGACAACTGGATAAGATATTGGTGCTTTTTCTTCTTAACCAATTAGAATAGCACCTTCAAGTTCTATTAAAGATAGCAAACAAGAAAAATGCTCCCAAATGATTTTCATTTTTTTGATTTCTCTGTAGCATACATTCATGGTACACAGCATTTTCATCATGATAGTTATGCTAGGCAACCAAGAGTAATGACAAGAAACTGGACTATTTGTTGAGTGTCAGAGATTTACCCTGAGTAGCAATTCATAAAGCAATATTTCACCATTGGCATTAGGATTTATTTATTTAATAACCAATATGTTTTAGAGCATATTTTATGGTCATGAAAATTTCTCTAACCCCTCTTACTTTTAAGATCACATAGTTTAAAGTATGAATAAAATCTCCTTAAACAAACATAAAGCTAATAATATGTGACATGTTATAGAGATGACAAGTAGTCCATTGTGGTAAAGTCCGTGTATCAGCCTTCATCAACCAACTCACACTGGGAGGAAAACTGAGACAAACATATTTAAAGAAGTAAGAGGTAAACTAT
>PVIU01023194.1:0-27919 GCA_004026605.1 Ondatra zibethicus | reverse complement strand
TTTTTACCACTGAGTAGTACTCTAATGTGTAGATGTGCCACACTTTCTTTATCCATTCTTCCATTGAGGGGCATCTAGGTTGTTTCCAGGTTCTGGCTATTACAAATAATGCTGCTATGAACATAGTTGAACAAATGCTTTTGTAGTATGATTGGGCATCTCTTGGGCATATTCCCAAGAGTGGTATTGCTGGATCTTGAGGTAGGTTGACTCCCAATTTTATGAGAAACCGCCACACTGATTTCCAAAGTGGTTGCACAAGGTTGCATTCCCATCAGCAATGGATGAGTGTTCCCCTTACTCCACATCCTTTCCAGCATAGCTTATCATTGGTGTTTTTGATTTTAGCCATTCTGACAGGTGTAAGATGGTATCTCAAAGTTGTTTTGATTTGCATTTCCTTGATAGCTAAGGAAGTTGAACATGTCCTTAAGTATCTTTTGGGCATTTGAAATTCTTCTGTTGAGAATTCTCTGTTTAGTTCAGTACCCCATTTTTTAATTGGGTTATTTAGAATTTTAATGTCTAGTTTCTTGAGTTCTTTATATATTTTGGAGATCAGATCAGATCTTTGTCTGATGTGGGTTGGTGAAGATTTTCTCCCATTCAGTAGGTTGCCTTTTTGTCTTAATGACTGTGTCCTTTGCTTTACAGAAGCTTCTCAGTTTCAGGAGGTCCCATTTATTCATCATTGCTCTTATTGTCTGTTCTACTGGGTTTATACATAGGAAGTGGTCTCCTTTGCCCATGTATTGCTGGCTACTTCCCACTTTCTCTTCTATCAGCTTCAGTGTGGTTGGACTTATACTGAGGTCTTTAATCCATTTGGACTTGAGTTTTGTGCATGGTGATAGATATGGATCTATTTTCATTCTTCTACAGGTTGACATCCAGTTATGCCAGCACCATTTGTTAAAGATGCTTTCTTTCTTCCATTGTATAATTTTAGCTTCTTTGTCAAAAATCAGGTGTTCATAGGTGTGTGGATTATTATCCGGGTCTTCAGTTTGATTCCATTGGTCAACCTATCTATTTTTATGCCAATACTGTTGGCCCCTAGAGTCCAACCACCAAGAAGGAGACGTCCCCAGAAACCACTCTTCACACCACAGTTGATGTAAAAACATGAGGATTTTATTAATTCTGTCGTGACAGGGTCTTCTAGCATTCGGGAGGCTAGGAAGACCCCGAATAGTTGGTTCAGGCTATTTTTAAAGGGAAAACCCACAGAAGGAAGGGGGGTATCTGGGGGTTGTTCTTTAACTATTATAATTGGCTTATTCAAAAGGGCTATTACCAATAATTGGCTGGAGAGTGGTTGCCAGATCAGATGAGGTAAGGGGGAAACATCTGAGGGTCACTTTGCCCCTTTCCCAGGGCCTGAGTCAAAACATCAGTAACTGAGTCAACACCTGAGGGTTATCTTGCCCCTATTCAGGGAGATGGAAAGTTCCCAACATCTCAGTACGTGCATGTGTCGCTGTTAGGTCCTTGGTTCCCAGGGGAGGAGGGGAAGTACTGAGAGGGTTCAGAAATGGCTTCAGAATTGTCTTAAAGTTTTACAAATACCAAGCTATTTTCGTTACTGTAGCTCTATAATAGAGCTTGATGTCAGGGATGTGATGCCTTTGGAAGTTCTTTTTGTTGTACAGGATTGTTTTGGCTATCTTGGGTTTCTTGTTTTTCCATATGAAGTTGAGTATTGTTCTTTCAAGGTCTGTGAAGAATCGTGTTGGGATTTTTGATGGGGAATGCATTGAATCTTCAGATTGCTTTTGGTAAAATTGTCATTTTTATTATGTTGATCTTACCTATTCTTGTTGAACAGGTCTTTCACTTTTTTGGTTAGTATTACCCCAAGATATTTTGTTATTTGTGGCTATTGTGAAGGGCGATGTTTCTCTGATTTGTTTCTCAGCTTCTTTATCATTTGTATACAGGAGGGTTACCGATTTTTTTTAAAGTTTATCTTGTATCCTGCACATTACTGAAGGTATTTATCAGCTGTAGGAGTTTCCTGGTAGAGTCTTTGGAGTCACTTATGTATACTATCATATCATCTGTAAAGAGTGAAAATTTGACTTCTTCCTTTCCAATTTGTATCCCCTTGATCTCCTTTTGTTGTCTTATTGTTCTAGCTAGATCTTCAAGAACTATGTTGAATAGATATGGAGAGAGTGTACAGCCTTGTCTTTTTCCCTATTTCAGTGGAATTGCTTTGAGTTTGTCTCCATTTAATTTGATGTTGACTGTCAGCTTGCTATATATTGCTTTTATTACGTTTAGATATGTTCCTTGTATCCCTGATCTCTCCAAGACCTTTATCATGAAAAGGTGTTGGATTTTGTCCAATGCTTTTCAGCATCTTATGAGATGATCATATGGTTTTTTCTTTCAGTTTATTTATATGGTGTTTTACATTGGCAGATTTTCATATGTTGAACCATCCCTGCATCTCTGGGATGAAGCCAACTTGATTATGGTAGATGATTTTTTTTTATGTGTTCTTGGATTTGGTTTGCCAGTATTTTATTGAGTATTTTTGCATCAATGTTACCAAGGGAAGTCGGTCTGTAATTCTCTTTCTTGGTTCAGTTTTTATGTGGTTTTAGTATCAGGGTAACTGTAGCCTCATAAAAAGTGTTTGGTAACGTTCCTTCTGTTTCTCTTATGGAACACTTTGAGGATTATAGGTATTAGCTCTTCTTTGACGTTCTGGTAGAATTCTGCATTGAAACCACTCAGCCCTGGGCTTTTATTGGTTGGGAGACTTTTCATGACTGCTTCTATTTTCTTGCAGGCTATAGGTCTATTTAAATTGTTCGCCTAGTCTTGATTTAGTTTCGGTATATGGTACCTATCCAGAAAACTGTCCATTTCTTTTACATTTTCCAATTTTGTGGAACACAGGTTTTTGTAGTATGACCTAATGACTCTCTAATTTCCCCAGTGTCTGTGGTTATTTGCATGTTATTTGTTAATTTGCATGTTCTCTCTCTGCCTTTTGATTAGTTTGGATAAAGATTTGTCTATCTTGTTGATTTTCCCTAAGAACCAGCTCTTTGTTTCATTGATTTTTGTATTTTTTTTATTTCTATTTTATTGATTTCAGCCCTCAATTTGATTATTTCCTGTCTTCTACTCCTCCTGGGTGAGTCTGCTTCTTTTTTTTTCTAGAGCTTTCAGGTGTGTTGTTAAGTCATCTCCACCATCCCACTTTCTTTATGTAGGCACTTAGTGCTATGAACTTTCCTCTTAGCACTGCTTTCATAGTGTCCCATCAGTTTGGATATGTTGTGCCTTCATTTTTGTTGAATTCTAAGAAGTCTTTAATTTCTCTCTTTATTTCTTCCTTGACACAGGGGTGATTCAATTGAGCACTGTTCAATTTCCTAGAGTTTGTAGGCTTTCTGAGAGTAGTGTTGTTGTTAAATTCTAACTTTAAACCATGGTGATCCAATAAGATCCAGGAGGTTATTCCAGCTTTTTTGTATCTGCTGAGGTTTGTTTTGTTGCCGAGTATTTGGTCAATATAATTGTACTTCTTTATTTAAGATTTATTTACTTTTTAAAATTATGTGTATATACACGTGTCTGATGGGGGTATATGCCCGTGACTGCGGTTGCCTACAGAATCCAGAAGAGAGTGTTGAATTCTCCGGTGCTGGAGTTCCAGGTCCTTGTGAGCTGCCTGACATGGGTGCTGGGAACTAAACTTGGGTCCTCTGCAAGAGTAGTACATGCTCTTAACTGCTGATTCATCTTTCCAACTCCTTTTTATTTATTTATTTAAACAAACATATTACACTTTAGTTCATTAATCAATCAATTAATTGTGTGTGCATGCACATGTGAACACATCAGCACCATAGAGCACATATAGAGGTCACAGGAGCCAGCTCTCTCTTTTCACCATGCTGTTACCTGGAATGGAAGCCATATCATCAAGCTTAGCAGCAAGTGCCTTTACATACTGAGCCACCTTGCCAGCCCTATAATTTTATTTCTACCAAATATTAATGAACACTTGAATACTGAAATGAAATATAGTCTATAATAGCACCACCTTCTGAAAAAAAGTATTTTCACACTTGTGATACCTAACCATCATCAGTTTGACACACCTGGGAAGAGGGAACTTCAACTGAAGAATTGCCTCCATCAGCTTGGCCTGTGAGCTTGTCTGTGGGGCATTGTCTTGATGGCTAGTTGTTGTGTGAGGGTCCAGTCTGCTGCAGATGGTACCAACTGAAGACAGATGGGCCTGGGCCACATAAGAAAGGTAACTTAGTCAGCCAGTAGGAGCAAGCTAGTAAGTAATGTTTCTTCACCGTGGTCTTTGCTTCAGTTCCTGCCTTCAGGGCCCTGCCTTGGCTTCTCTGGATGACAGACTGTAACCTGTAAGCTAAAATAAAATCTTTCCTTCCCAAAATTGTTTTACATTGGTCTGTGGTTTGTCATAGTAACAGAGAAGCAAGGTAGGACAGCGGTCCTGTTGCTTGTGAATAAAAAGCTTTCTTTCTCTCTTTTATCTATATGCCTTTTATGAAGTTTTCCTGCTTTTTGCACTTGCAGAATTTCCAGTACAATGCTGAATAAAAAGGTTGAGAGGAAATCTTTTCCCTCCTTCCTGACTCCAAGTCAGTCCTTCAATGCAGTGTGTGATGTTGACTTGGGCTTTTGTAGCTGCCTCTGTCAGGATGAGAGAATTCTATTTCTAATTTGCTGAGAGACTTTATCGTGAGTGGATGTTGATTTTTGCCAAATGAGTTTTCTATCTCCACAGAGGATCTGTGTTTTTCTCCTTTATGGAGAATGGCATTGTTTGATTTTAAAATGCTAAACCAACTTCATATTCCTGGCTTAAACCCCAGTTGTCATGATTCATCATCCATTTTGCATAAGTCTACATTTCATTTGCTTATTCTTTTTGGCCAGGGATTTTTAAGCATGTATACATAAGCATATTGAACTATCATCCTTACAATACATTTTCTGTAACGTCTTTGTCTGGTTTTGTTAACAGAGTAATTCTAATTCTACTAAGTGTGTTTCATCAGATTCTGTTTTCTGGAAGTGTCTGCACTGTTTCCCAAGTGTTAAGTGGAATTCACCTGTAAGACCATTGGTCTTGGAGTTTCCTAGCAGGAATCCCTATAGCTACAAATTACATTTTGATTTAGAACTATCCAGGGCATTCCAGAGCTAATGTAGCTCCATTCTAAAGACTGGCTTCTCTGCACTCTCTTCTGAGTCTGCCATGAAGCTCAGATTTCTCTCATCTGCCTGGAGAAGATGGTCAGTTTGAGTCCAGTGTGGACTCTGGGTACCATTCCCCTGCCAGCATGCTGCTGCATGGTTTCCTTGGTGAGCTTATCCTGCATTTCTGGGACTCAATCCGGCCTTCCCTGTGTGCTGACTAGCAGACAGTCAATCTGCTGGGGGTCGATTTATAGAGGTGTTTCTTTGCAGAGCTCCCTCCAGTATAAACTCTGGCCCCAAGTTCAGCTGCTCTGCTCTCCCTGAACACTGATATCTTTATGAGACAGAGGCCAACCTCTGGATATTTCTCAGTACCCGAGTGGCCTGAAGGCAGCCTCCTACCACACAGCAGGCAGCTGTAGGGCTTGCCCCACTTATCCGCTCTCTGTTCAGTCGGAGGTCACAGTACTGTACAGTTTCTACTTATTTACTTGAAAACAGTAGTTTGATGTATGTTGTCTGTTTTTCTAGTTGTTTCCTGTCGCCGTTTGTCCTTCACATCCAGGGACAGAAGTTTGAAGTTCTGCAGCTCTGTGGAAGATGGCAGCTGCTGAGCTGTGACTGTCCTATTTCTTGCAAGGATGTGGAGCCCCAGGGTGAGGAGGGAAACTTTGGGGGAACCATGCTGTCGATGGTGGTAGATGCTTGTTCATGTCAGGGTAAAGTTATAATGTAATCCAACCAATGGGGGAATAACCCAATCAAAGGGAAAATAACCTAACCAATGGGGGAATAACCCCACCAATGGGAGCAGCTAAGCCCTGGACATAGACAGAATACAGGGCCTAAACACACTAGTTCTCAAGTGGTTTTCTGCTTTGGATGCCTCTAGAAAATCTTGGGGGCTTGGGAACACATGTGTCAGGGCTACCCCTGAGCATCTGAAGTAAAAGATTTGAGACAGGCATGTGTCATATGCTCTCAGGTCATTCTGATGTATTCCTGGTTTAGGACCATCAATTTAGGACTATTTCTTATCTGGCCAGCATGATGGTCCGTGTTAGTTGTCAATATGACAGGCTCTAGGATCAACCAGGGGGCAAGCCCCCCCAGCCCACCTGTGAGGGAGTTAGCCTCTGCATGTGCCTGAAGGGTTGCTGTTTGCTTAGCTTAACTCAACTGGGAAGACCCTCCCTAGAAGGGGGCAGCGCCGTTCTCCAAGCCTGTGCACAAAGATCCAGTCAAGAAGCAGAAAGTGAGCTGAGCACAAGGAGGTGCCTCCTTTCCCTGCTGCTTTAAGCTCTCATTGCCTTGATGTCCCCACTATGATGGACTGTATCGGACTGTGAGCCACAGTGACCCCCTTCCTGCTGAAGTTGCCTTTGTCAGGGTATTTTACCACAGCAAGAGGACGAGGAAGACGGAACATTTTAAAATGTGAAACCAAGGGCACAAGAATAACAACAACTGGAGGCATGTTAGTGGTGGAGGAGGTCCTTCTGTATTTGCGTTGCTTTCATTGGTTAATAAAGAAGCTGCTTTGGGCCTGGTGATAGGACAGAACTTAGGTAGGCAGGGAGACAGAACTGAATTCTGGGAGGAAGAAAGTCAGACAGAGCCGCCATGGAGCTGCCAGGGTCAGACATGCTGAATCTTTCCCGGTAAGCCACGACCTCATGGTGACATACAGATTGTTAGAAATGGGTTGAATCCAGATGTGAGAGTTAGCCAATAAGAGGCTAGAACTAATGGGCCAGGCAGTGTTTAAATTAGTACAATTTCTGTGTGATTATTTCGGGGGTTAAGCTAGCCTGGCAGACGGGACAAAAAGCAGGCCCTCTCTCCTTCAACGTGTTAGTGCTTCTTCCCATGCGGAGCTGGACTTTAATCTACAGGGCTACTGTTCTTAGCTCTGGCCATATGTGGGACAGCCTGCGATGAGATGGGAGCTATTCCTTTCTATTGCAGGGGCTGTTTACTCTTGCTCTTGCCATTTGTTTTATATTAAATTATATATAAATATATATATAGTGTGTGTGTGTGTGTGTGTGTGCATGTGTGTGTCACAGCATGCTTGTGGAGCTCAAAGGACAACTTGTGGGAGTCTATTCTCTTCTATCATGTGGGTCCTGAGAGTTGAAATCTGGTTGGCAGGCTCCTTTGCCTGCTAAGTCACTCAATGGTCCTAGTTTTACCTTTTAGATGGTCTCCCTGGAGGCAGGCAGTGGGAGGATTCACATGAAAGCCAGGATGGATACCTATGCCCTGCTATCCTGAGATATATGAGGTGACCAGAGCACATGGAGAAGGTAGATGCCATGTTTACTAGCCCCTCTTCTGCATGGTGCTGGGCTGGTGGACACTGGGGGTGACATTGAAAAAAAAAGAACATAAAGAGTGAAAAGAAGGAAATGAGAATGAGAAGGAAAGTGCCGGGTAAGAGAGAGGGGTGGTCACCATCTTTCCCATGAGAAGGGTGAGCTGCTGGAGCCTCAAGGAAGCGAAGTGGATCACATGGGTGTGGGGCCATGCTTTCTGCCTATTGGAAGCTGTTCTGGGACCCGCCTTTCCCTACTTCAGCAGAGGAGAAACCAGCTTCTTAAGTGGGTTAAAGGGTCTTAGCTCTCCAGGCTCAGTGGCTATCTCTGGATTAACCTGCTAGCTGGTGTATGAGCAGCACTGAGGCCACACCCACTGTGAGTGTGCACAGGGCTTTGGCCTCTGCGACCCACAGCATGCAGCTCTGGAACTTTCTTCTGCCAACCCTCTCCACCTCCATTGCTTTCTCCATTTCTTTTATACCCCTTATCTTTGCATTCTATTTTTTTGCCTCATCCTTCTCCACTTTCTCATGGTTCATTTTCTGGAAATGTGAGTTCTTTGCTCCCATTATTCTCACAGTCTGGGTGTATTTGCATGTTAATACGTGTGCGTATGAATGCATGTATGTGCATGTATATGTGTGAGAGGTTCTGTGTGTGCATGTATGTGCCTATGTGTATTTGGGCATGTATGTGTTAGTTATATGTTCCCTTGTCTTTCTCATAAATAGGTAATGAGGTTCCCTTTTGGCTGATGACTGGAAGGTCTGCATTCCCATCACGAGTGTGGCTACTTGTGGTCTCTTTTGATGGTGCCCCACTCATAGCCATCATTGCCCAGTGAGTATTCTAGACACACCAGGACTGACAAATGGGGCCATCTCATCATCACACCTTTCTTTTTGTTAGAAGCACAGATTAGAAGCTTCTCGCTTGCCTTTTAGTTATTCTGGAAGAGCGTCACATGGGAAAGACAGGGAGAATTGTTGCTTCTCCTTATCCCATAGATTCAAAGGCGATGCTTTACATAGCCTCCAAAGATAGCCAGCGGGTTTTAAAGGTTGTCCTGTAAGATCACATATTAGAATGGCTTGCTCTACCCAGGCTGTTGTGTTTGGCTAATTGGGACATCTTTGATTTGGGTTCTAGTATTCTTGACCAGATCCCAGCCTCTGGTAGCTTTCTCAGTTTCTATGAAAGTACTCATTTGCTCAACTATGTTTATTGCAGCATTATTTGTAATAGCCAGAACCTGGAAACAACCTAGGTGCCCCTCAACCAAAGAATGGATAAAGAAAATATGGCACATTTACACAATGGAGTACTACTCAGAGTTAAAAAAACAAAAAACTCGACATCTTGAAATTTGCATGCAAATGGTTGGAACTAGAATAAAAAAAAACCATCCTGAGTTAGGTAACCCAGACCCAGAAAGATAAACATGGTATGTACTCACTTATAAGTGGATATTAGATATAAAGCAAAGGACAAATGGCCTATAGTCCATGTCCCCAGAGAAGCTGGGGAACAAGGAGAACCCTAAGAGAGATATACATAGATTCCCTCACTGAAGGGAAAATAGACAAGATCTTCAGAGAAAATTGGGAGTGGGTGGGGGGAGAAGGGAGAGTGGAAAGAGAAGGGGAGGCGAGAAGGAGAGGGTGGAGGAGAACTTGAGGGGACAGGATGGTCGAGATGGGGGAAGGACAGAGAGGGAGTTATGGGACTAGCATGAAAACTGGCACCAGTGAAATTCCCAGGAATCCACAAGGATGACCCCAGCTAAGACCCTAAGCAATAGTGGAGAAGGTGTCTGAACTGGCCTTCCCTTGCCATCAGGTTTATGACTACCTTAATTGTCATATAACCTTCATCCAGTAACTGAAGGAAACAAATGCAGAGATTCACAGCGGAGCACTGGGCCAAGCTTCCAGAGACCAGTTGAAGAGAGGGAGAAGCAATAATATGAGCAAAGGGATCAAGACCATGATGGGGATACCCACAGAAACAGCTGACTTGAGCTAATGGGAGCTAGCTGTCTCTGGACTGATAGCAGGGGATCCTGCATAGGACCAAACTAGGCCCTCTGAATGTGGGTGACAGATGTGTGGCAGGAGCAGTCTTTGCAGCCACTAACAGAGGGACCAGGATTTATCACTAGTGCTTGAACTGGCTTTTGGGAGCCCATTCTTTCTGGACGGATGCCTTGCTCAACCTAAATATAGGGGGAGGGCTTTGGTCCTGCCTCAAAGGGATATATCAGACTTTGTTGATTCCTTATGGGAAGCCTCACCCTCTCTGAGGAGTGGATGGGGCTGGGATGAGTAGAAGGAGGGAAGGGAGAAGGAACGGGGATAGGTATACAAAATGAGAAAAGATAGTTTAAAAAATAAATTAATTAATTAAAAAAATACTTCAGCCATATCTCCTGCCTAGACACCAACAAAGAAGCTTTGCTTAGTGCCAGTGTGAATGGGGTGGCTGGGTGCTTATGGCTGCTGACTTGTTCATTGTGTGCAGACTTTTTCAAGCACTCAGATGTAGGTGTAATTAGGGAAGTCCATGAGAACCCAGAATAAAGGAAAACAAAAGTTTATTTGGGGGAAAACTCACAATAAGGGTAGAGAGCCATGGTCCTCTGATCTGATGGCACTGGATGCTGTAAACAGAACTCTGACCACCCCCAAGAGAGCAAGCACACTTTTCATCTGCACTTATCAGTCCACATGTAGTACCTCAGACCACACCCTAATGTGCCAGTACCAAAAGGCTATTGGCTGAATGAAGTCCCACAACACCTCCCCTTTTGTCTAAATAAGAGGGTTCTAAACTTAATACAAAACTCTATACAGTAAGAACAAATATCCTCCCCCTTTTGTCTAAATATGAGGGTTAATATAAATTATACACAATAAGAACAAATATCAAGTATAGTCCAGGAGAAAGAAAAGGCAAAACATATATAAAATAGAACTAAAACCAACATGAACAACATCAAGCAAGAAACACATGTTAAATATTCAGTCTAAGGTAATTAGCAAATAACAGAGATTATTTCAATAGTTGTTTTATACTGAGGGGTCTAAGTCTTATACTAAAATGTCTAAGCTAAGTTATGAGAGGAAAGTAGCTATGCCTATTTAGTCTTTCACTACATCAAAGACCTGAGAAGGAAAAAATAATATTACCTGAATAAGCAGGAAGTACAAGCAAAAGACTTCTAAAAAGTGCAAGAAATGACAGAGACAGCAGGCTATCTGGGCTATCAACCAACATCTCATTTGCAATGTTGGGGCAACCAACTTTGGCTAAGGCCTAAAGATTGGACAGACCATTTTCTGAGGGAAGAAAATTCAAAAAACTGTCCTACCCTGTCTTGGTAAGGTTTGGCAGTCATTTTTGCTTGTATCCTGCTTGCCCAGTTTAGACAATGTGCATATTGTCAGTAACTGAGGCAAGGGCAGTTCTTTACCCAAAGGCCAGTTTTGTCAAGAAGAAAACAAGCACCAAATAGAGTGTCTTCAGTGCCCAACATTCTCTCGGGAATAGATTGGTGCTGCCAGGACCAATCATGTCTCATGTTAACAGAATCCTGAGTTATTTAAATGTTGTATTCTATAGCTCTTTGAAGTTTTTGAAGATTGCTTAGCTGAAGACACTAGCTCAGAATTGAGTACAATAGAGGGTTATTTATTTAGGGGTAGACTCACAGATTACAGTCCTCTGATTGAATGGGGAACAGCAATCGAATCCCGCAGTCGAAAGAGAGGTGGGGCATGCTCTTTACATCGGCATATATAGTAGAAGAGGCCACACCTGAGTGGGCAGGTAACTTTTTTTATTGCTTTATAAATAATACCATTCAAAATTTCCACTTCTTCCCCTCCTCCCATTTCCCTCCCGCTCCCCAATTTACCCCCCTGTCCTAAGAGAGGGCAGGGTACCCTGCCCTGTGGGAAGCCCAGGGCCCTCCCTGCTCCACCCAAGCTTAGGAAGGTATGCATCCAAATAGAATAGGATCCCCAAAAGCCAGTACATGCCCTAGAGACAAATCCCAGTGCCATTATCATTGGCTTCTCAGATGGCCCCAATTGTCAGCCACATTCAGAGTCCAGTTTGATCACATGCTCATTCAGTCCCAGTCCAGTTGGCTTTGGTGAGCTCCCATTAGATCAGGCACACTATCTCAGTGGGTGGACCAACTCCTTGCGGTCCTGACTTCCTTGCTCATCTTCTCCCTCCTTCTTTTCTTCAACTGGACCTTGGCAGCTCAGTCCAGTGCTCTGATGTGGGTCTCTGTCTCTATCTCCATCTGTCACCAGACAAAGGTTCTATAGTGATATTCAAGATAGTTATCAGTCTGACTATGGGACAAGGCCAGTTCAGGCACCCTCTCCTCCACTGCCCAGGGTCCTAGCTGGGGACATCCCCATGGACACCTGGGAACCCCTATCGAGCCAAGCCTCTTGCCAACCTCAAAATGGCTCCCTTAATTAAGATATCTTCTTCTCTGCTCCCATATCTGTCCTTCCTCCATCTCAACCATCCCATTCCCCCAAGCTAGCCCCGACCCTCACCTTCTCCCTTCTCTCTCCTCCTCTCCCCTTACCCCCACTCACCCCAACCCTCATGCTTCCAACTTTTGCCTGGTGATCTTGTCTGCTTCCAATTTCCAGGAAGATCTATATATGTTTTTCTTTGGGTTCACCTTGTTACTTAGCTTTTCTAGGATTGAGAACTATAGGCTCAATATCCTTTGTTTATGGCTAGAATCCATTAATGAGTGAGTGCATACCATATTCGTATTTTTGGGTCTGGTTTAACTCACTCAGGATAGTGTTTTCGATTTCCATCCATTGTGGGCAGGTAACTAAAGGCTACTGGCTGTAAGAATTCCTGCAATACCACCCCTTTTGTTTAAATAAGAAAGTTACTATTGCTTGTTTAATTTCTTTTAGATCATTCATTCCTATAGGTATCCATTTACCTTCTTTGGATCCTTTTAGGCCTTTAGAACTTGATGCTTTGTCGTCAAGTTAGATTACAGGGTAGGAGGCTAAAACCCTGGGTAAGTCATCTCTAACAGCTAATGGTGATGTTGAATACTGTCCTTGTGCTTTCTTTCCCTACTCATCAGCTCCAATAATTTCATCAATCATTTCAAATCTTTTTACTACTGTCTTTTGTAAAGCCTGAATTTCCTGACCTGTGTATATTTCTAGTGATTTCATTGAGGCAGCTAGCCTCTGATCCTCATTTTGCATATGTGATTCCAAGGTCTGAAGTTTTTCTGAAGGTTTTGGACATTATTTGGATAGTGTGCATATTGCCTTCCTGGAGAGATATTCTATCTGCTAACCTGTCATAACTTTTTAACAAATTTTGATTGTCAAATTCAACAGTATGAATTCTTTCAGATAATTTCTCAGTACCCTTTGACATGGATTAAATTTTGTCTGTCAAATTAATGTTGCCCTTTTCAATAGTATTAATTTTTTTAGGTAACTTTTGATTTTTGATGGTATTAATCCTGTCAGCCAGCTGTTTATTATTAGTCTGTAAAGACTGTATCATTTCTAAAAGTGCCTCATTCTTGGCTCTGTTTTCAAACCATTTTCTTAAGGATACATATGTATCAATATATAAGAATTTATACCAATGTAAATTTTCTATAACTAATAGTTTACAAGTAGATATACTAATCTTCCTATTATCCCATTCCATCCATTACCCACCCCCAATTTTTTTTCCAAAAGAGAGTTCACTTTACTTGTCTCAGTTAAAATGGCTGTAGAATCCAAACTTTCTTTAGCTCACTGTCTCCTTTTCCCTTCTGGTTGAAATTCCATTTCTGTCATACAATGTAGGTGCTGGCTTGCATTGTGGACAGGGCACAGCCATGTCCAGCACTTTGTGCCCCTCCACATCCCCCCTACTTGATCTCTCAATCAGTTGCTGATTCCCACTTCCTTTTTTCCTGACTCTGTTCCCCACTATAGATGTACAGTTATCTTACTGGGACTGTTACCCACTGTGGACATACAGTTATGTCACTGGGACTGTTCCCCACTGGGAATACAGTTATCTAACTGGGACTGTTCCCCACTGTAGACAAACAGTTATCTCACTGGGATTGTTCTCTACTAGGAATGTACAGTTATCTTTCTGATACTTTTCCCCACTAGGGACAGTTATCTCACTGTTACTCTTCCCCACTAGGGATGTACAGTCGATTGCTCCCCACTAGGGATGTACAGTCGATTGCTCCCCACTAGGGATGCACAGTCGATTGTTCCTCACTCGGGATGCACAGTCGATTGTTCCCCACTCGGGATGTATAGTCTATTGTTCCCCACTAGAGATGCACAGTCGATTGTTCCCCACTAGGGATGCACAGTTGATTTTTCTCTACTAGGGATGTATAGTCTATTGTTCCCCACTAGAGATGCACAGTCAATTGTTCCCCACTAGGGATGCACAGTCGATTGTTCCCCACTAGGGATGCACAGTTGATTGTTCCCCACTAGGGATGTATAGTCTATTGTTCCCCACTAGAGATGCACAGTCGATTGTTCCCCACTAGGGATGCACAGTCGATTGTTCCCCACTAGGGATGCACAGTCGATTGTTCCCCACTAGGGATGCACAGTCAATTGTTCCTCACTAGGGATGCACAGTTTTCTTACTGTGATTTACAATTACCTGAAAGATTCCTAAGAGGTTTAGTCATTGAATTAAAACACAGTTATATTCCTTTGAATTTTAAGAATAAATTTTTAATTTTGGCTTATAGGTACGTGAAATATTTACCTGCTTCCACAGTCAAATCTAACCAACAAGGTCTGCTCATAAAATCCATGCTTGCTTCCCTGCTCTCTTTTCCCCAAAGGAAGGCATTATAATTATCTCTTGATTTAGTTTTCCATTGTTTTGTTTTTAGACATTCAAACTTATATCTGTATGCTCTAAAAATGTCTCCTTTTCTCTCCCTCTCCCTTTCACTTCTCCCTTCCTCCTTCCCTTGTTTTCTATCCCACTTCCATTTCTGTGTATGAAGGATTAAATCTAGGGCCTTGTGCCTAATAAACACATGGTCCACCACCAACTTTCACAGCCTCTTTTCCCTCCCTGACAGAACATTTTTTCTTCTTTTTCATTTAATAATGTCTTGGAAAACACTCCATAGAAATATATGAAGAAATTGCTTTTTTTGTGTGTCCCATTCTGTGCTTGCATTATTGTTCAATCCACCATCCCCATGAAGAATGTTTTGTCTAAATATAGGCTCTTCCCATTAAACAGTCTATGTCTTATGTCTAATACATGTTATGACATCTTCTTTTCCTCATCATCCCTTCCTCTTATTTTTAAAAATATTTATTTTTATTTGTTTATTTTTCTTCTTTATTAATTTTATTTTTGAGGTTATAATATAATCGCCCCCATCACTTCCCCCTTCCATTTCCTCCCTTCAAGCCCTCCCATGGACTCTTACTTGATTTACTATTATTGAATGCATCCATATATACACATATTCTTAAATATAACCTGTTTGGTCCATATAATGTTGCTTGTCTGTATATTTCAAGGGATGACTGTTTGGCACTGGACAACCAAATATTGTACTCTTCATTGAGGAAGCCCACCTCCCCCACTTCCAGGTTTTCTCTGTTCCTTTCAGTTCTTTGTGTAGGGTTAAGGCCTTGTGGGCTTTTCCTTGCCCACTTTGGCATTGGTGTTGGCCTTGTTCAGCTCACATTTGGGCAGTCATGTTGGTGACACTTTACGGGTGTAGCTTCTGACATTGCTAGGAGACACAATCTCACAGAAAACTCCCTGATTCTCTGGCTCTTAAAACCTTCCTGCCCCATTTTTTTTTTGCTGTTTCCTGAGCCTTAGGTGAGGGAGTGCTTTGTAGGTGTGTCCATTGGGGACTGGGCTCCACAACTTTGCATTTTGTTTGGGTGTGGTGTTCTGTATTGTTCTACATATGTTGCAAAGAGGAGTTTCCTGGATGAGGGGGAAAGACTATAGTTAAGTATGGGTGTAAGGATAAATGTTTATAGATTATTCTTAGGGATTGTGCTGGTTTGGTAAATAATGGTTGTAGATTAGATTCCTCTCCAATAACTATGATTTCACTAGAAATAAAAAGCTGTGTTTCTAGAATCAGGCATAGTCTTCCTCTTATTAAATGGGCCTTAAGACAAATTAGAGAGCTGTTGGTTACTGTTGGGAGCATGAAGGTTCTTGTTCCCATAGATCTCCAGGGAAACCAGGAATGTTAGTCATGCACAGGTGTTTCCTCAAAGGAGGAAATTCCTGTTCTTCCATCTAGAAGGCTGGGAATTGGAAGTGATTAACAGCTTGGCGATCGGTGTTATCTGTTAGACCAGACCATATCAAACTTCTACAACCAGGACTAGAGGTAGCTAGTTGCTTAAATGACCCTTATCTGTATAGACAGAGGCTCCCCCAAGTTCCCACAACCAGAACCTAATAGCCCAAATGATCTCTGAGCTATCTGTCTGACAAAGACCATGCCAGATCTTTCCCTAATCCCTTAAACTAAGACAGGTAGCCTATCTCTAGAACCCATCTTCTTGGAAGAAACAACAAGCATTTTGAGTCGAGTTCTAACGTAATTATGCTTCCTTGTGCACTGGGGATTGTATTATACCAGGAAACTTTCCCCCAAATTATACTGGGTTTAAATAGGCTGGTAATAAACGGCCTGGCATTAGACTTTCTAGAAGTCAGGCTAAACCAAGTTTTCATTCTCACCTGTTCGTGGTTCATTTCCCTGCCTGCCATGACACCTGCAGGGACCCCTCTCAGGTTACACCCAAGGGATGCATACCGTGCTGCCCCTTTAGGGTTATCGTGCAGTGTGTGTGGTTCATGGGCATCATATCTGGGCAGGACTTCTGGTTACCTCCCTCCTTTGGAAGCTTGTATGGTGCCTTCTCCTGGTATCACATTCTGTATTAGGATTCTCTAAAGAACAGATCTGATAGAATGCACCGAGACATGTGGGCTTTATCCAAGTGGCTTATAGGCTGTGGTCTCAGTGGTCCCGTACTGGCCCTCTCCTGACGGAAAGACCAATGATTCAGTAATCGCTCAGTCCATGAGACTGAATGTCTCAGCAGTCCCAGCCTAGTGCTGGAATCTCATGGACATCGTAGAGAGCTGCCAACGTCATAGAAAGCTGCCAGTTTTCGGTCCACATTGGAATCCCCAAGGAGTAGTTTCTAGTGAAGAAATGGCTCAGAAATAGACGAGAAGAACTTGGCAGTGCGAGCGAGGGCAAGCAGACAGAAAGCTTAAGTTTTCCCTTTCCATGTTCTTCTTGTGGGCAGCCGCATATTTTAAATTATGCGTACTTGTATGTGTATGCATGTGAATATGTGCGCATGCATGGAGGTGCTCTCAGGGGCTGGAGGAGTTGGATCCCCTGGAGTTAGAGTGACAGGTAGTCGTGAGCCACCCAGCATGGGTGCTGCTGGGAAGAGAACTCAGGCCTTCTGTGAGGGAAGAACATGCTGGCACTGCTGAGACCTCTTTCCAGCCCCTCCTCCTTTTTTGAGGTGCTGGACTTGATCCCAGAGCCTAGCACCTGCTGGGCACACTCTTTACTGCTGAACTATGTCCTGTCCTAGAATACGTTTCCGAAGACACAGCTTGTGGATCCAGGCGTCACTGCTTGTTTAAGCTCTTTCAGCTTTGCTGCATCCCCCCGCCCCTCCAATGGCTTTGATAGTCATGCGGTAAAAGATTCTGCCATTTCTATCGTACCTACTAGCTCTCGGCTCCCAACAAACACAGCGTTGCCCTCATAAACTGAAATTGTTTTTCATTTTTTATTTTTATTGAGATGTAATGTTTGTCCATCTTTATGGTGCACATTTGGTAATTCAACACATCTTCAAATGAGTCATAAGCAAATCGGGGCAATGAGTATTTCCTTCTCCTAAGACATTCATCATGTTTATGTGGAGGGGTGTTTGTGACAAACCATGGATTCACCCGGGGAACAGCACTTCCCCACCCCGGGAGGCAAATGGACGCATCACTGTCTCCTGTGCCAACCTATTAGGCTGCTCAGGTGGAGGCAGTACACCATGGTGGGAAGAGAGAGAGAGAGAGAGAGAGAGAGAGAGAGAGAGAGAGAGAGAGAGAGAGGCGTGCTGCAGATGGCTCAGCCATTAAGCATATTTGTTGCTCTTCCAGAGAGCCAGCATTTGGTTCCCAGAACCCATGTCAGGTGACTCACAACCACCTATAACTTCAGCTCCAGGACATCTGACAGACACCTCCTTTCCAGCCTCTGTGGGCACCTTCACTCCCTTGGGTATATACATACACAACCCGCCAACACTAAGACACCACATACATCTACCACACATGCTACATGTATGCGCTATGCACACCACACACACTACACACATACACACCATACACAACACTTCCTCCCCACACGCATGCACACACACACACCGCAATAAATCTTTTTTTTTTTTAAAGAGAGGGAGGAGCCAAGGTGCTTCCCCATGACCCAGCTCATTTCAGTTAGTTACCATCTCTTAAAGGCTCCGTGTCCTAACGGTGCAGAGTGCTGGAAACTAAGCCTTGTAGACCTGACTTTTTCTGTACAATCTGTTCTTAGTTCATGAGGGCGGGAACTTCTAGACTTCTGAAACTCTGTGGCTGGTACAGCTGAAGCGGCTGCCAACGGAGCAGAAGCATGAGCAGGGCTGGGGAGTGAGTAACGGATTAAGCCGCCCAGCCGTCAGCATTATGACTAAAAAAGAGGACTGCAGAGTTAGGTTTCTCTCCAGCCACATGTCATGCCACACTGAAGTCAGAGCAGACAGCTGCGTTTCGGGATTTCCCTACGTCAGCAGATTTTCTCTGCACTGGGTCCACCGGCTCGACCCCCTGTTAAGTTTTTCTTCTAGGTTGTTTTAATTTCTAGGGATGGCCACTTTTCTTTTTCGTGTCTGTATTACGTAGTTCCAAATTCAAAATGTTAAACTAGGGGTACCCACTCCCATATACCAGGTGGCTCTGACCCCCTTTTTTCCCTCCCTTCAGCCCTATTGAAAATGCTTGCCTTGTTTCTTTTATTTTGAAATTTTTTTGATAATACATGTAAATGTTCACACACCTGTTGTACAGCGGACTTTATGCCCCAGCGTGGAGGATGTGTTAGCTTCGTGCGGCTGTTATAAATGGTCCTTAGTTGTGCTAGATAGATCAGAACTCTATGTCCTCAAAATTCTGGAGGCTAGGACTCCAAAATCATGTTAACAGGTCAGTATTCCTTCTCAGGGGCCCAGGCAAGAATCCTCTCTTCCTCTTCCAGGTTCTGGCCAATGCTTGGCATTCGTTGGCTTATGGCTCTGTCACTCACTCTAGCTTCTGCCACCATCATCAACTACCCTTTCCTCTGGTGCCTTTGTCCTAAAATCTACCTTTCCCCATGAGGACACCATGGGGTTAGGGCCTTCTTTACTCAACTAGGACCTCCTCATATTAACTTTTCTTAAACCTCCAAGGAGCCTGTATTAGAGTTTTCTAGAGGGACCGAACCAACAGGATGAATATATTCAAACATATAAAAGAATATATTAAGCCAGTTTATGTTAGAATAGTAGCAACAGCTGTCTCACGCTGCTGAGGCTGAGTACCAGTAATTGCTCAGTCCATAGGCTGGGCTGGGTGCTTCCATAACCCCAGTCTGGTGCCTAAAGCCTACAAGGTTCTGGAGAACCACTTAGTCACTTGTAGAAGCCTGAAAACATTGAGCCCGAGACCAGCGATGGACTGCTATCACCAGCAATGGGGTTAGTCAATTTGGTGGCAAGAGGGAAGAAGGCCAAAGGGCAAAAGGCACTTGGTCTTCCTTCCACCATGGCCTTTTTATCTAGGCTGCTACCAGAAGGGTCCTCCCACACTCAGGCTGGCTTTTCTATATCATTTAAAGCAGTCAGAACAATTCTTCAGTCTAGGCTTCCTAGGTAAAACCCTGGGCTGCAGCCCAGAGCCATACAAGCAAAAACAACTCATCAAGGGGCTGTCTTCCCTGGTCTCGTCTAGAGCTGCCTGGGTTAGCGGACCCTTTGTGCACTGCAGAGGAAATGTCATGGTTTAGAATGAGAACTTTGACAGTCGGATGTACCAAACAGCAGTGAATGTCATCTCATGGTCCTCGTTCATATGCCTTAAAATAAGTGTTCCAATAAACAGGGCTGACCTTTTAATGAAAACCCAGGGCAGAATGTCGCCTGATATAGTCTGGTCTGTGTCCAACAGAGTAATTTATTGTGACTTTCTGTGAAAGGACTTCCAGGAAATGCAACTGGGCTGGAGGTCACAGTGTTGGTAAGCTAACAGGCTACTCTGCGATAAGAGCCATGTGCTCTGCTGGCAGATTTAATATGATTTTTATCTTGTTTATTGATGCTGTCAGTGCAGATAAAGGGACTTAGGTGCTCCAACAATAGGGATTAGCCGGGCGGGGTGTTGTTTGTATTAATATGGTAGAGTACATGGGGATCCTGTTTTACATTTAGAGGACCAGGTACTCAATGCCCCAGACACAGAAGGATTAAAATCAGAATTGGGAATCGGCTGTCATTGCATGACAGCCTCTTTTGGGTTCTAATGGCCCATATAACCACTTTTCTAGAAATAATCCTGACTGTGGGTTTGCATAATGGTGCATGACTTACCTGTGAATTCTGCAGTCAGGCAGCCTAGCCAATTGGTGAGCTCTGGGTTAAGTGAGAGAACTTGTCTCAAAAAATAAGATGGTTGAGATGTATTGCCCTTAGAAGGGGAAATAGATGAGATCTGGGTAAACTGGGGGTGGAGGGGGTAGAGGGGAAAGGATGGGGGTTAAAAACATGAGGGATTGGGATGGTCAGATTGCGGGGGGGCAGAAAGGGAGAGCAACAAAAGAGATATCTTGATAGAGGGTGCCATTATTGGGTTAGGGAGAAATCTGGTGATAGGGAAACTCCCAGAAATCCATAAAGATGACCCCAACTAAGACTCCTAGTGATAGTGGAGAGGGTGCCTGAGCTGGCCTTCTCCTATAGTCAGATTGGTGACTACCCTAATTGTCATCATAAAACCCTCATACATAACTGACGGAAGCAGATGCAGAGATCCACAGCTAAGCGCTGCGCTAAGCTCTGGGAGTCCAGTTGAAGAGAGGGAGGAGGGATTATTATATAAGCAAGGAGTGGGGAGTCAAAGCTCATGATGGGAAACTCACAGAGACTGCTAACCCGAGCTTGTGGAAGCTCATGGACTCTAGACCAACAGTTTGGAGGCCTGCATGGGATCAGCCTAGGCCCTCTGCATGTGGATGACAGTTGTGTAGCTTAGTTCATTTGTGGGACCCCGAGCAGTGGGATCCCTGGTGCATGAACTGACTCTTTGGAACCTGTTCCCTATGGTGGAACATGGGGGAGCTTGGTCCTGCTTCAACTTGATATGCCATGCTTTGTTGACTCCCATGGGAAGCCTTACCTTTTCTGAGACATGAATGGGGGGAGGGTAGAAAGGAGGTAGGGGAAGAGAATGGGAGGAGAACTGTGATTGGTATGTAAAATAAATAAAAAAAAATAAAAAAATTCAACCAAAAATAAACAATATGGAAAGGCTGGAGAGATGGATTGGTGGTGAAGAAGATTTAACTACTCTTGTAAGGGATCCAGGGTTGGAGCCCAGCACCCACATGGAAGTTCACAAATACTTGTAATTCCAGTTGCAGAGGATCCGACGTCATCTTCTGATCTCTGCAGCCTCCTGCATGTGTGTGGTACATATACGTGTACTAAGGTGCACATGTATACACAGACAAATAAATAAATATTAAAAGAATAAGATCGAGAGCAATCAAGAAAGACACCCAACTTGACCTCCACCTCCACATGTACACACATGCACATATGTGTACTTGGACACATAAACATAGCACACACAAACATACACACACTATACACACTCAAAATCGTGTCTATAGTCTTCTTCGGTGCCCATTTATGGGAGATGCTTAAGAATGTTGGTGACTAAATTAGAAGGTTTTCTCATGGTCTTGAAGTCTTGAGGGAGTGTTGGTCATTGACTCCTTGTCTGTTTTACTAAGCTCCTTGAAGGACCAGTTCTAGCCCGTGGCCCAGTGACAGAATTGCGGAACTGCTGGATTGAGGCATGGAACAGACAGACACTATTCAAACAGGCTCTGGCCACTGCAAAGAAATAATGAGAAGCAATACCGTAGTTTTCATTCTCCCAGAGGCTTATTTTCTCTCTTCTTTACATAAGATTCCCCCATCACTACTTTTTTTTTAAAAAAAAAACCAAAACTAACCTACTAAACGTAGCTTTGCAAAAATTGCTTGTTCAGAACTTTACAAGCTACAAAATGTATTATTGCAATCTGTAGTTATATAATAAACAGCCACAGAACTATGTAACAATTCCCAGTATGAAATAATCATAAAACCCAATATTACTTTTCTCCGGCATAGCCTATATTTTTTAATAAACTGTCACTTCGCCTGCTCTCTGCAAGCCCTGCGCTTCCTGTGCAGCCTGAGTTGTGTGCTTTGTCTCATCTTGCGTGGAACAGCAAGAGCTGTATCTTATCTTCCCAGGCGAACTGCCCAGGGATTTACAAATGATAAACAAGTTCTCTTTTAAGTCAGCCTGAACTTTCCAGAACAATTCAAATGCCAAGTGCTTCTTGGGAGGACACAGATATATGGCTGCCCCAGTAGAGTGGATTTCCTGTCCTCAAATGTGAGAGTGCTGTCCTTTGAAAGAGGTCTGACCAGCTGTACCTGTGGCCTAGGGTGTGGCCCAGCCAGGACACTCCCCTCGCCTGGGCTCCCCTCCCTGATGTCTATAGGGCTGGTCACTTGCTGCTATTCCAGCACACAACAAGGTATCCTCTTGCATAACCTGTTCAGCCTTTTGTTTTCTTTGCATCTACTTAACAACTGGTGAGAGGTGTCTTCCAGAGTTGTCTGGAGTGAGAACCGGCTTTAAGAACTCAAGCTAAGCCTGCTGAGCTGTCTTCCGGCTCCACTTTAGGTCATGGAACCCTTGTTTGCTCTCAGATGGGAAGGGGACTGTATGCAGTATGACAAAGTGCTCTGGCTCTGACTTCTCCACCTGGGGGCAGCAGGAGTTTAGGATGGAGCTGGGCTCCCCAGGTTTCTATCTCAATTTGAAGTATTCTTTCCTTCTTCGCATCACAGGTTTGCTGTGCCCAGCGGAGGGGCGTTTTCTCGCCTGTGTTGCCTGCTTTGTGTTTAACATAGTTCCCACGGAGACTTTTAGGCTGGGGCTGGCTGCTGCTGAAGGGCGATGATCTTAGGGATAGTCTCAGGGATGGGATCGATGGAGAATGAGCTGCCGGGAACCCTGAAAGAGCCTGTGTGGCCTGCTGTCCTGGGTCTGGAGTGGTTGCCTCCTTCCTCTGTGTGGGGCCAGGTAGTTTGCTGAAGACATCTAAATTGTTCCCTAATGGAGCAGGCTGACCACACTCTCTCCGCTTTGCTCTTTCATCCCTCTTGGTCAGGTCAGAACCCACAGGGAGTGTGGAGGTCAGGAACCTCAGGTCAAGGAACGGTTTGCACACAGCCATGGTGGCTCCATTCAAAAGTGGTGAGGGGTTAGGAGTCCTGGCCGGTCCTGGAGCTTTGCACATTCTAGAAGGCATTGCTGGAATGCCCAGGTGGAGAGAGGGCCCCAAAAGCACTTAACCAATCCCTCTTAGTTAACAGCTGGGATGAACTAACCAGTTGTATCAGAAACAAAGCTGAGCCCACACCTTTTTAGTGGAGAAAAGCTACTCTGTAAAGATAGGTACCAGGAGTGACAGACTGACAATGAAGTGATGGCCGCCAACTGCAGTGTTACACAATCACTGACGGCTGGCGTCTGGATGGCAGGCGGACAGTTCCTCTAAGGATGCATTGCTCCAGAGAAAGCCTTGCTGTCCTTCACTCTAGCACCGTGGCTCTCAACCTTCCTAACGCTGCGACCCTTTAGTTCAGTCCCTCATCTTATGGTGGCCCCCGAACATAAAATTGTTTTCATTGCTAATTCATAACTGTGATTTTGTTACTGTTATGAATCATAATGTCAATATCTGTGTATTCTGATGGTCTTAGGTGACATCTGTGAAAGGGTTATTAGTCCCCCCCCGCAAAAAAAAGAACCCCTGCTCTAGTAGACTGGTGTTTTAGGGTCGGGCCTGCCTTGTTCTTCTGAACAGCATACGCACCTTGTGACTGACCCACGCCTGTGCTGCCTGGCTCGGACTGGCAAAGGTGGCAACACTGGAGCACATAGCGGTCAGATTCCTACGTTTGGAAACATCAGTGGAATTGCTGATGGAGCCTTGGAGTTGGTAGGAAAGGCTCGGCTCTACAGATGCCCAGATGGGTGTACCCTGTGCTTGGCTGGCCTTAGTGCAGGGCTTGCTGTTAGCACCTGTGCTGGCCAGAGTTCCCTCTTCTCTGAGAAATGGTGGGCAATGCAGCACAGAAATTCTGACAGCCACTCTGCGGGTCATTTCCTTGGATGCATCAGCCCACTTTGCTGAGTGCTGGGCCCCAGGTTTGGCTCTGTGCATTTAGACATTTTATATAGAGTTTGTTAAACAAATGGATAGTTTAGTTTTTTTTTCTTTATCAGATCAGCAGGCCAATTATTAGGAATTCAGGAGTGGAGGATAAAGCCTCCTTCCTCCTTATCATCTGCTCCAGGGACAGCACAGACATTGGTGTCTTGGGTGCCATCCATGTAAATGGTGTCATATGAAAGCATTTTGGAGACTGGGGATGTTGGTAGAGTGCTTGCTTAGCTTGAATAAATCCCTAGGCTTAATTCCCAGCACCTCAAAAACCAGGGGTGGTGGAGCGTACTGTAATTCCAGCATTCAGGTGGCAGAGGAAGGAGGGTCAGAAGTTCAAGGTCATATAGCATATTCAAGGCCATCCTGGGCTGTATAAAAACCCACCTGCCCCTCTCCGCAATAAAAGAAGTCACCGGTGTATGTGTGCTGGTGAGTGAACAAACACATTCTGGTCTGCTTATTGTACTTCTCACCCATCATGCCTAGAATGACTCTTTTGTCATCCTAAAATTGCCACTTAGGCATCCCTTCCCTGTCCACTAAGAGCTACCAGGCATAACATCAAATGCGTGACCCATAATTTGAACACAACCCTTGGTGGTGGCTCTGAGTCAGTTCTTGCTTCAGATCCTGGCACAGGACCCTAAGGCTCCACAGAGCCATGTCTGTTGCTTAGGGCATCCTCCATGTTCAGTACCAGGCTCAGATTGACAGGTCAGGGGCTTGAGACTGCTGAAGAGTTCTCCAAAGAGAAGGTCTTCGTGAGGGGCACCAGGCCTCGTGTGCACCTTAAAGGGCCCTTTCCTGATTCTTGCCAACAGGGACAGCTAGTCGCCATAACCTCAAGTTTAGGAATCCAATAATTATTTGGTGGTTTGAATTTTTTCGAGACAATGTCCCACTATGGAGCTCTGGCTGGTCTGGAACTCGCTACATAGGACAGTTTGGCCTTGCACCCACAGAGATCTTCTTGCCCCTGCCTCTCAAGCAGTTGAATAAAAAGGCAAGGGCCACTATATCTCACTAAATGTTGTTTTAAAAGAAGAGTTATGCTATGGCTCTGAAATAAGCCAAATCCAGAAAGATGTGAGGGCACTGGATTTAAATACGTATACGATGTCGTATATCTGACACACATCATTTCATGACAGTACAAAAGGGAACTACTTTGCAGAAGGGGATCAGTGGGAGGGTGAGGGGAGTCAAGGGAGAAGGACTGGGTACCAACATGAGCAAAATGTGATGATCTGTATTCATGAAAATGTCTCAGAAAAACCCATTATTTTTTATGCTTACTAAAAAAAAATGAAAGTGTTTTCTTTCCTACCCCATGTGAGAAGGGATGGGCAACTGATGGTTTCTGTTAAGGGAGAGTTTATCTATCTATCTATCTATCTATCTATCTATCTATCTATCTATCTATCTATCTATCTATCTATCTATCTATCTATGTATCTATCTATCTTTCTATCTAGTATTTTTTTCTGGGATCTTCCCTGTAGGGCCACATTTATTTATTTATAAAAATTTAACAAAACAAAATATAAGACAAAAACTATCACATCAAAGTTGGACAGGACAAACAGTAGGAAAAGAGCACAAGAGAAGGCATGAGAATCAGAGACCCTCTCATTTGCACACTCAGGAATGCTCCCCAAAGCTAAACTGGAAGCCATAATATATATGCAGGTCAGTGCATCCTGCTTCAGTTTCTCTGAGTTCATATGAGATTTGTTCATGTTAATTTAGCGGTCCTTGTTGTCTTGGTGTCCTCTATTCCTTCTGGCTCCTGCACTCTTTCTGTCTCTCCTCCACAGGGTTCCTTGAGCTCTGAGGGAAGGTATTTGATGGAGAGTGTACTAAATGAGTATACTAAACACTCATTTAGGTCTGAGTTCTAAGTTCTTTCATTCTTCGGGTAATGTCTGGCCATGGGTTTCTGTATTTCTTTCCATCTGCTCCAGCAGGAAGGTTCTCTTATGATGATGAACTAGACACTGATCTAAGGGTATATAAGAATGTCATTAGAAATCATTTTATCTCTTCTTCTTCTTCTTCTTCTTCTTCTTCTTCTTCTTCTTCTTCTTCTTCTTCTTCTTCTTCTTCTTCTTCTTCTTCTTCTTCTTCTTCTTCTTCTTCTTCTTCTTCTTCTTCTTCTTCTTCTTCTTCTTCTTCTTCTTCCCAATAGTATTTGGTTTAACCTTAAGCTCCTGGGCTATCTAGTCTCTGGTTTTTGGTCACCTAATCAGTGTCAGGTATGGGTTCCATCTTGTGGGATGGACTTTAAGACAAATCAGACATTAATTGGTTACTCCCATAAGCACTGTGCCACCATTGTCCTTGTTTCTTTCAGGCAGGACATCATTGTTCAAAGGGTTTGTGGCTGGCTTGCTGTTTAGATTTTTTTTTTGGCAGCATGCAGGGTATCTTCCTGTACTACAGACTCTAGAGCATAGCAATAGAGGCTCTTTGTAGGCACCAGCTTGACTTCTCTATGTTCAATGTGTTGCGTAGGTGTTGTCTTCAGCAACGGGGCCTTGTATCAGTTTGCGGAGAGCGACCTATTGTCTCACCAATAGTGTGAGTTGCTTGGGGATTCCCATGTATCTCAATCCTGGCACTGGAAAAGAGATGGCCAGTTAGGACTCTGTCTCCTTCATTATTTGACAATTTCATTTAGATACTTTCATAGATGTATATATTTTAGGAAGCTTATACTGTACTAGGTTTCTGTACTACCCCTCAGTTGACTCTTAATTTTAGTTGTCTGTTCCCATATTCCCATCTCAACCCCTCTCTTCACTTCCCCTCCCCACTTGTCCCTCCCATTTCAGTCCATCCATAAGTCTTATTCTATTTCCCTTTCCTAACAAGATCTATCTGTTCCCTCTATTCTGTAACTGTGTACCTACACTCTGTGGCTCTATGAATTGTAGCTTGGTTATCATTGACTTAATAGCTAATATCCGTATATAAAAGAATACACACCACATTTGTCTTTCTGGGTCTGGGATACCTCACTCAGGATGATTTTTTTCCTAGTCCCACCCACTTGCTTGAAAATTCCATGGTGTCATTTTTTAATAGCTGAGCAATATTCCAATGTGTACATGCATCACATTTTTTTATTAATTATTTTGTTGAAGGATATCTAGGTTGTTCCCAATTTCTGACTGTTATGATAAGGTGGCAGTAAACATGGTTGATCAATGTCTTTGTGGCAGGATGGAGCATCATTTGGGTATACGCCTGAGGGAAGTATAGCTGAGTCTTGAGAAAGATTAATCCCTATCTTCCTCGGGAACTGCCACACTGATTTCCATAGTGGGTGTACAAATTTGCATTCTCACCGACAGTGTATGAGGATTCCTCTTATTCCACATTCTTGCCAGCATGATCTGTCACTTGTTTTGTTGATCTTAGCAATTCTGACAGGTGTAAGATGAAATCTCAAAGTAGTTTTGATTTGCATTTCCCTAATGGCTAAAGATGTTGAACATTTATGTAAGTATTCTTCAGCCATCTGAGTCTCTTCTATTGAGGATTCTGTTTAGATCTGTACCCCATTTTTAGTTGGGTTATGTGTTTTATTGATATCTAGTTTCTTGAGTTTCTTATAAATTTTGGGTATTAGCCCTATTGGGTATGTAGTTAGTAAAAATCTTTATCCATTCTGTAGGTTGACACTTTGTCTGAATAATGATGTTCTTTGCTATGCGAAGTTTTTAAAAAA
>PVIU01023193.1:11725-28009 GCA_004026605.1 Ondatra zibethicus | reverse complement strand
TTTTCTATTTCCATCCATTTGCATGCAAACTTCAAAATGTCCTTGTTTTTTACCGCTGAGTAGTATTCTAATGAGTATATAATCCACACTTTCTTGATCCATTCTTCCATTGAGGGGCACCTAGGTTGTTTCCAGGTTCTGCCTATTACAAACAATGCTGCTATGAACATAGTTGCACAAATGCTTTTGTAGTATGATTATTGACATGAGACACGATTGCTTCTAGCAGAACCAATGTATTTCTGAGAGAATGTTGGATACTGAAGACACTCCACTTGGAGATTATTTTCTTTTTGATAAAACTGGCCTTTGGGCAAGGAATTGCCCATGCTTTGACCACTTACAAAATGTATGGTGTCTGGACTGGACAAGCAGGATACAAGAAAAAAGACTGCCAAACCTTGCCAAGACAAGGTAATACAGTTTTTAAAATTTTCCTTCCTCTGAAAATGGTCTGTCAGTTACTCTAAACCTTAGACAAAGTTGGTTGCTTCAGCATTACAAATGAGACTTTGGGTGGATGCCTAGTTAGTAAATTGTCTCTGTCATCTGCACATTTTGGAAGCTGCTTGATGCACTTCCTGCCTACTCAAGTAATATTATCTCCCTTCCCAGGTCTTTGATGCAGTTGAAGATTAGACAGACATAGTTATTTTCTTCTTATGATTCAGCCAAATCATTTCTAATACAAGACTTGGACTCCTTGGGATAGAATAATTATTGAAACATTTAGCATTTGTGTCTTGCTTAATATTGTTTATACTGGTTGTAATTCTAATTTTTAGAATTATATCTGTTCTTATTGTATATAGTTTTGTACTGGGTTTGGAACTCTCTTGTTCAGACAAAAGGGGGAGGTAATGGGGAACCTTTTTCAGCCAATGGCCTTTAAGAAGCTCTACCAGTTTTGGCATGGCTTTTGGGTACCAAAAATCCTATGGGAGAGTCTGCTCAGCCTCTTCCTGCATGCCACACCTGAATGTTGTGATCCATGAATTTCCTTTTTAATAAAGAAAAGCCTTGGTATACCCTATTTGGAGATAGTGTGGGATTATTTGATTCCTGTTGCCCCCGTCTGATGCATTCTGCTTCACTACAGTGCTGTGATTTACGCTAGTACAATATGTACATGACAGACAAGTACTCTCTCAGTGAGTTACACTCCTGGCCTGTAACTCCATTCATCTGCTACAACAACTACACAAGGCAACTAGTGAGATGAGACTTGGTTGTCAACTTGGCCACTCTATGATTGGTCCTTTAGAACTGCTGACAAGACTAGGAATGTTTATCTGAGAGAGAGAGAGAGAAGGAAGGTCCTCTGTCCACACTGCACACTCAGGATAGTTTAACTTGGGAAAGTCTGATGTTAAACTATTATCTACCTGTAGACCAGAGCTATGTTGAGGATCAATAAGCAAATAAGGCATAACCAGCCCAAGGCCCCTTATAGAGTGTGGGAAGATGGACAAGGAGACCCATATCACATGATGGTGATTGGTAGTGTGGACTGAATGAAGTCTCAGCTAGTTTTCTGTGTGTCTAAAGTTGTCCTCTACACACACCATGTCAGAGTCAGTTGAGAAATAGAAGGTAACAAATGACAGATAGTAATTGAATGTAAACCCCACCCTCACCTCTGCCCCTGGCTGCTGAACTGTTAATGGCCCTGGTTAATGGCCCTAATGTATCAGTCTGAGGATACAAAGGATTAGACATCTACACATTATCTCCCTGACTCAATGGCGGTCTCAGAAATCAGACCCTTCCCATGAGAGTTTCACAGAATAAAATAGTCATATAAAAAAAAAGCTAAAACCCAAACAACAACCAAAGAAAAACAAACAAATACCACTCCCTCAATGTAGTCTAACCCTCAGATCTGCTGCACTGAAAGATCAACCATTTCCTTCCCTTTCCCTTCCTAGCCTTGCACAGGCATGCTCTCCACTAGAGGCATGTGGCCCCTGTTGCAGGCTCCATCAACCCAGGCTGAAGCTTCATCCTAACACTGCTTAGCTGGCCAACAAAACTGATGATTTACCCCACCTTCACCCCCAGGAGGTTCTTCTCAACTTTGCATTTCATCAGGTGAGCCTAATCTGAATTGATATCCTAAATGAGAGATGACAGATCTGTTCCAACCCTCTTGATAAGTGATTCCGGGGCATGGTCCTGAACCTATGAGAACCCTGCATGGATGCCTGGCAATCTAAGAAAATTAGCATGGTGTCCTCATGTACCTGTACCTACAGGTCTCTAGAAATGTATATCTTTGGTTACAGGTGATCCAGTTCAACTGAAAAGCACTCAAGGCTGAAAGGACAGAAGACAAGTGTAGGGTCTGGAGAGATGGCTCCTACATTAAGAGCATCTGTTGCTCTACCAGACAACCCACAGGGCAGATAACAATCTCCTGTCAATTCCAATTCCAGATGGGATCAGATGCCCTCTTCTGGCCTCTTTAGGAATTGCATGTAGGGCACAGACAGCTGCACGGGCAAAGCACACATACATATAAATAAAAAAAAATCTTAAAAAATTAAGCCAAGCTAACCAACCAAAACCAAAAAGGCACCAAAAATGCATAGTCAAGGCTAATAGCACCTAAAAATACAGCCATGATCCAACATGTCTAGGAAGTCATTATTTCTGCTTTGTGGTTACCACTGATTCTGTACTTCAAGGAAATGAGAGGAAGATAGCTTTGAGTTTCCTGATTTCTTTTGTACACCCTGAATGATTATTTTCATTTCCTGAGAGGCATTAGAGCAATAGTTTTGTTTCTCATTAATTTGGCCTGCATAGTTATTTAATGAATGTGTGAATACAGAGGGTAGCTAAATATATGACCTGAAAGATACAGTATGGATTCTTTTTTCATAAGAAGTGGGAATTCACAGAGTAAGCCATGTTATCCACACCCAAGAAACCATACCCTTGTGTAGCCCTGGCTGTCTAGAAACTCACTGTGTAGTTCAAGCTGGAATTTGCAGAGACCCATTTCTGCCTGTGAGTTCTGGGGTTACAGGAATGTGACACCATACCTGACTAAAAAAGCAAGGCTTAAGGATGAAGCTAAGCATGAAAGTAGACTTTTCATTAATAAAAATACAGTCATTTTACTTAATAGGGGTTTAAAATGGCAGTCAGTATGTGCAGTATATATGGCCTTAGCAAAATATTAATCACAAGACCAAAATAAAGAATGAATAAATATCAAAACTCTAAACTAAATCAACCACTTAACCAATCAACCAACCAAATAAACAAACAAGACTCCAAACCCAAAGTAATCCTTTAGTGGAGTGGCTGGATATAAAATCAACTTTAAAAAATAGAAAGTCAGTAGCCCTCTTCTATACAAATGACAAATGTGAAAGAAATCACAGAAACAACACTTATAACAATAGCCACAAACAATATAAAATACCTTGGTGTACCTCTAACTGAGAAAGTGACAAACATATATAATAAAAGCTTAATGTCTTTGAAGAAAGAAATTGTAGGAGATATCAGAAGATGAAAAGATTGCCCATGCCCATGAATCAGTAGGATTAACATAGTAAAAATGACCATTTTACCAAAAGCAATCACAGATTCAATGCAATCTATATTAAAATTCCAACACAATTCTGTACAGATCTTGAAAGGACAATACTTAATCCCATATGGCAAAGAACCCTAGGACCAGTGAAACACACCTATGCAATAAAAAAACTTCAGGAGGCATCACCATCCCTGATTTTAACTCTACTACAGAGCTATAGTACTAAAATCTATGAGGTATTGGCATAAAAACAGACAAGTTGCTGATGCAGTTCTGTTTAGGTAGGGGCCAGCCAAGTAGAACCCTCAAGGCCCTTGCTGGTGCTTTGTGTCATGGGGCAGATGGATTCTATTGTGATCAGCAAATATATGGTGAAGAAATGGGAGAGAAAGAGAAACAGAATGGCTCATGTGCTGTGGAAAGAGGCAGTGAGGAGTAGGCTGATGGGGGAGGTATGCTTGACACCTACTAAGTGTTTCTTTTCCTGAAACCCCTTTACAGCTTCTTTGGTTTCTGCCAGGCCTGCTTCAATTGGACCTAGCTCTGTCTCCAGGAGTGGAGGCCTCCAGTTTGAGCTTTCAATCTGGATCCCTAAATGCCTGGCCTAATCTCTGACCAGTAACCTCATGGCTCACTACTGCCTGCAAGCGCTACATTCCACTCAAAACTTGTCTGTATATGGAATTGATTTAAATGCTCTTAATTTGTTATTATATTTGGTAATATTTAAGCCACCGTGGAACCAAATGGAAACTGTGTTCTTGCAGCCACCAGTTACATCGCCCTACTCCATGCCCACAACCACAACACCTGCTGACTAATATAGATTATTACTCCTACAAAAATTTTCTAAAAACTGCAATGAATGTAAGTCCTGACTTCATGGCCAAACTGTGTTTCTTTCGCTGGTCCTTTTTAGCTTTTTAACTCTAATCTTAGGACCAGGCCATATTTTTTTCACTGACTCTGATTCTATGGACAAAATGTGTTTCTTTGACAATAGTTTCAGAGCCAGGTCACGTGTTACTAAGGTTAAACAAGGCCCAGGCCCAAGAGAACCCTTTAGTGACATTTTACAAAGATTAACTAAAGTTGTACAATTAGGGGTAACAGATCAAGAAGCTAGATGAGTACTCATTGAATCTTGTCTTTTGAAAATGCCAAATTAGGATACAAAAAGATACTTGGGCATTTAAAGGTCAGATAAGCACCAATGGATGAATGGATCCTGCACATAACAAATGTTGAGTTATTTGGCTATAATACTAAGGTTTGGGGAGGATAAGCAATTTCCAAAGGTATGAAGAGACATAAAAATACCCAATATTTTAATTGTGGTAAAATAGGACATCTGAAAAGGGATTGTAGACAAGACCTTCCTAGAAATAATGATTCCTCTGGGAATGAGGAAAATAGAAGGTCTCAATCTTCTGGATTATGCAGAAAATGTGACAAAGGCCAATATTGAACCAATTAATGTAAATCAACAAGAGACAAACAAGGTAACCCATTACCATTGGGAAACTACTGGGGAGGGGAGTGTCTTAAAGGCCTGTTGGTCAAATGTGGTCTAGTCATTCCCAGTCACTGTAGAAGACAAAAAACTGCTCTGGATGATAGAATAAATATGGAAGATGAATCAAAAATTCCAATAGAAAATAGGAAACATATATTCTGGCAGACTTCTATAAATGATCAAAGACCAAAGCTGAGAGTATAAATAAATAACACTGTATTTGAAGGACTATTAGACAAAGGTACGGATGTGACTACTATTACTCCAGAATCTGGGTATCTGAATTGGTCTCTTTAGGAGGCAGATGTTCAATTGCTAGGAAGTGGGACCCTATCTCAAGTGAAACAAAGCATGAGATGGCTTGAATGCATAGGACCAGAAGGACAGAGAGGAAGCCTGAGGCCATATGTGGCTAATATAGCAGTGAATCTATGGGGTCATGACTTGATTCAGCAATGGAATACCCAGATTAACATTCCTGCAGTCTCAGAAATGCAACATAAACCAACTCATGTTTTTGGGAAGGATATATAATGTACTATAAAAAATAGTCCCCAGACCTCTAGGCTGTACAAAAATACAAAAAAGCTAGCAAAGTTTCAGAGCTACCAACGGCCCTACTTTTAAAATGGTTAACAGAGGAATCAATATGGGTTAAACAATGGCATTTAAGAGAAAAAACCCAGCTCTGTGGGGCCTTGGAACACCAGGACTATCTCTTCCTGTGCTGAGATCGGAGGTGTAGACTGGTAAGGTTGTGGGCGCCTGGCGGTAAGGTTCCCACAGGCCTCTTTGTTCCACACGACCCTGCACACCCCCCCCCCACAAGTTTGCGCTTTCCTCTGTGGGTCCTTGGAACACCAGGACTCTCTCTTCCTGTGCTGAGTTCAGAGGGCCAGACAGATCAGAAGTCCAGACGGGAATTCCTCTTCCTGCACTGAGATCAGCTACCCAGAGGGGTGAGTGTGTACAAGCCGTCCTGGGAGGTCCCCACCCGCTGAGACTCCACTGACAAAGGAAGAGATGGGCAGGCGCCAATCCAAGAATTCCTCCAACAACCTGAAAAGGAACATGATAACACCAGAAACCAACAATTACTCAACAGGAAAACCTGAGCAACCTAACCCAGAAGAAGTAGAAGAAATAGACTTTAAATGTAACTTTATGAAAGTGATAGAGACCTTTAAAGAAGAGGAGAAAAACTCCTTTGAAGAAAGGGATGAGAAAACTAACAAAAAGTTAGAAGAAATGAATAAATTACTCAAAGATACCCAAGAAAAACAAGAAAAAGCAATCAAACAGGTTAAGTAACATATAAAGGTAAACCTATCAGAATTACACCTGACTTCTCTATGGAAACCATGAAAGCCAGAAGGTCTTGGATAGATGTGCTTGGTTCTAGAAAACCAAGAAAAAGTAATCAAACAGGTAATGGAAGCAGTTCAAGACTTAAAAACTGAAATGGACACAATGAAGAAAACACAAACTGAGGGAAGGCTGGAGATGGAAAATCTGGGTAAATGAACAGGAATGGCAGAGACAAGTATAACCAACAGACTACAAGAGATAGAAGAAAGACTCTCAGACGCTGAAGATACTATAGAGAAAATAAACTCATTGATCAAAGAAAACAATAAATCCAACAAATTCTTAACACAAAACACCCAGGAAATCTGGGACACCATAAAAAGACCAAACCTAAGAATAATAGGGGTAGAAGAAGGAGAAGAAGCACAGCTCAAAGGCCCAGAAAATGTATTCAAAAAATTATAGAAGAAAACTTTACCAACCTAAAGATGGATATGCCTATGAAGTTACAAGAAGCATACAGAACACCAAATAGACTGGATCAAAAAAAGACATCCCCTCACCATATAATAATCAAAACACAAAACATACAGAATAAAGAAAGAATACTAAGAGCTGAAAAGGAAAAAGGCCAAGTAACGTATAAAGGTAAACCTATCAGAATTACACCTGACTTCTCTATGGAAACCATGAAAGCCAGAAGGTCTTGGATAGATGTGCTGCAGACACTATGAGACCATGGATGCAAGCCCAGATTACTATACCCAGCAAAGCTTTCATTCACCATCGATGGAGAAAACAAGGTATTTCAGGATAAAAACAAATTTAAACAATACATAGCCACAAACCCAGCATTACAGAAAGTACTAGAAGGGAAACCACAACTAAAGGAAGCAAACAACACCCATAATAACACAGACATCTAACAGCCTTCCACTGGCACAACTCAAAGAAAGGAAACACACAAACTCTACAACTCTAAAAAAATAACTGCAGTTAATAACCTCTGGTCATTAATATCACTTAATATCAATGGACTCAATTTACCTATAAAAAGGCACAGGTTAAGGGAATGGATACAAAAACAGGATTCAACATTCTGTTGTTTACAAGAAACACACCTCAACCACAAAGATAGACATTATCTCAGAGTAAAGGGTTGGGAAAAGGTTTTTCAATCAAACGGCCCTAAGAAACAAGTGGGTGTGGCTATACTAATATCTAACAAAATCGACTTCAAACTAAAATCAATCAGAAGAGATGGAGATGGACATTTTATACTCTTAAACGGAATAATCCATCAGGATGAAGTCTCAATCCTGAATATATAGGCCCCTAATATAAAAGCATCCACATATGTAAAGGAAATATTACTAGAACTCAAAGCACACATCAAACCCACACACTAATAGTAGGAGATTTCAACACTCCTCTCTCACCAATGGGCAGGTCAACCAGACAGAAACTTAACAGAGAAATAAGAGAACTAACAGATGTAATGAATCAAATGGACTTAATAGACATCTATAGAACATTCCACCCAAACAGAAAAGAATAACCTTCTTCTCAGCATCTCATGGAACCTTCTCGAAAATTGATCACATACTCAGTAATAAAGCAAACATCCACAGATACAAAAAAATTGGAGTAACCGCCTGTGTCTTATCGGATCATCATGGAGTACAGTTAGAATTTAACAACAATTCCACCACCAAAAAGCCTACAAACTCATGGAAACTGAACAGTCAACTACTGAACCACTCCTGGATCAAGGAAGAAATAAAGAAAGAAATTAAAGTCTTCCTTGAATTCAACAAAAATAAAGACACAACATACCCCAACCTATTGGACACGATGAAAGCAGTGCTAAGAGGAAAGTTCATAGCACTTAGTGCCTACATAAAGAAAACGGAGAAAGCACACATTAGAGACTTAACAGCACACCTAAAAGCTCTAGAAAAAAGGAAGCAGACTCACGCAGGAGAAGTAGAAGACTGGAAATAGTCAAACTGAGGGCTGAAATCAACAAAATAGAGACACTGAAAACAATCCAAAGAATCAATGAAACAAAGAGCTGGTTCTTTGAGAAAATCAACAAGATCGACAAACCCCTATCTAAACTAATCAAAAGGCAGAGAGAGAATACTCATATTAACAAGATCAGGAATGAAAAGGGGGACATAACAATAGATACTGAGGAAATTCAGACAATCATTAGGTCTTACTGCAAAAGCCTGTATGCCACAAAATTGGAAAATGTAAAAGAAATGGACAGTTTTTAAGGTAAATACCATATACCGAAATTAAATCAAGACCAGGTGAACAATTTAAATAGGCCTATAAATCACGAGGAAATAGAAGCTGTCATCAAAAACCTCCCAACCAAAAAAAGCCCAGGACCAGATGGTTTTAATGCAAAATTCTATGAAAAATTCCAAGAAGAGCTAAT
This sequence comes from Ondatra zibethicus, assembly GCA_004026605.1. NCBI lineage: Eukaryota > Metazoa > Chordata > Mammalia > Rodentia > Cricetidae > Ondatra > Ondatra zibethicus. The sequence goes on along the minus strand of PVIU01023193.1, from coordinate 19,186 downwards.
ACCTATACTCCTTAAAGTGTTTCGCATAATAGAAACAGAAGGGTCATTGCCAAACTCTTTTTATGAAGCTACAGTTACCCTGATACCAAAACTGCACAAAGATACAACCCTGAAAGAGAATTACAGCCCAATTTTACTCATGAACATCGATGCAAAAATTCTCAATAAAATACTGGCAAACCGAATCCAAGAAGACATAAAAAAAATCATCCATTATGATCAAGTAGGCTTCATCCCAGAGATGCAGGGCTGGTTCAACATATGGAAATCTATCAATGTAATCCATCATATAAATAAACTGAAAGAAAAAAACCATATGATCATTTCATTAAATGCTGAAAAAGCATTTGACAAAATTCAACACCCCTTTATCATAAAGGTCTTGGAGAGATTAGGGATAAAAGGTTCATATCTAAATATAATAAAAGCAATATACAGCAAGCCGACAGCTAACATCAAATTAAATGGAGAGAAACTGAAAGCATTTCCGCTAAATTCAGGAACAAGACAGGGTTGTCCACTCTCCCCATATCTCTTTAATATAGTGCTTGCAGTTCTAGCAATAGCTATAAGACAAAATAAGGAGATCTTGAGGATTCAAATTGGAAAGGAAGAAGTCAAACTTTCATTATTTGCAGATGATATGATAGTATACATAAATGACCCCAAAAACTCTACCAAAGAACTTCTACAGCTGATGAATACCTTCAGTGATGTGGCAGGATACAAGATCAACTCATTAAAATCAGTAGCCCTCCTATACACAAAGGATAAAGAAACCGAGAGGGAAATCAGAGAAACATCACCTTTGACGATAGCCACAAATAGCATAAAGTATCTTGGGGTAACACTAACCAAGGAAGTAAAAGATCTATTTGACAAGAACTTTAAGACCTTGAAGAAAGAAATTGAAGAGGATACCAGAAAATGGAAGGATCTCCCATGTTCCTGGATTGGTAGGATCAATATAGTAAAAATGGCAATTCTACCAAAGGCAATCTATAGATTCAATGCAATCCTCATCAAAATCCCAACAAAATTCTTCATAGACCTTGAGAGAACAATAACTAAGTTTATATGGAAAAACAAAAAGCTCAGGATAGCCAAAACAATCCTATAAAATAAAGGAACTTCAGGAGGCATTACCATCCCTGACTTCAAACTCTATTACAGAGCTACAGTAATGAAAACAGCTTGTTATTGGCATAAAAACAGAGATGATGACCAATGGAATCGAATCGAAGACCCGGATATTAATCCACAAACCTATGAACACTTCATATTTGACAAAGAAGCTAAAAGTATAAAATGGAAGAATGAAAGCATCTTTAACAAATGGTGCTGGCATAACTGGATGTCAACCTGTAGGAAAATGAAAATAGATCCTTATCTATCTCCATGCACAAAACTCAAATCCAAATGGATTAAAGACCTCAATATAAATCCAACCACACTGAACCTGATAGAAGAGAAAGTGGGAAGTAGCCTGCAATACATGGACACAGGAGACCACTTCCTATGTAAAACCCCAATGGCACAGACAATAAGAGCAACAATGAATAAATGGGACCTCCTCAAACTGAGAGGCTTCTGTAAAGCAAACGACACTGTCATTAAGACAAAAAGGCATCCTACTGAATGGGAGAAGATCTTCACTAACCCAAATCAGACAAAGGTCTGATATCCAAAATATACAAAGAACTCAAGAAACTAGTCATTAAAATGCTAAATTACCCATTTAAAAAATGGGGTAATGTTCTGAACAGAGAATTCTCAACAAAAGAAGTTCGAATGGCCAAAACATACTTAAGGTCATGTTCAACTTCCTTAGTGATCAGGGAAATGCAAATCAAAACAACTTTTAGATACCATCTTACACCTGTCAGAATGGCTAAAATAAAAAATACCAATGATAGCCTATGCTGGAGAGGATGTAGAGTAAGGGGAACATTCATCCATTGCTGGTGGGAATGCAAACTTTTGCAACCACTTTGAAAATCAGTGTGGCTGTTTCTCAGGAAATTGGGAATCTATCTATATCAGGATCCAGCAATACCACTCTTGGGAATATACCTAAATGATGCTCAATCATACTGCAAAAGCATTTGTGCAACTATGTTCATAGCAGCATTATTTGTAAAGGCCAGGACCTGGAAACAACCTACGTGCCCCTCAATGGAAGAATGGATCAAGAAAGTGTGGAATATATACACATTAGAGTACTACTCAGAGGTAAAAAACAATGTCATCTTTAATTTTGCATGCAAATGGATGGAAATAGAAAACGCTATCCTGACATTATGGTATGTACTCACTGATAAGTGGGCCCTAGCCATAAAACAAAGGACATTAAGCTTATAGCTCACAAGCCCAGAGAAGCCAAATACCAAAGTGAACCCAAAGAAAAACATATATCGATCGTCTTGGAAATTGGAAGCAAACAAGATTGCCAGGCAAAAGTTGGGAATACAGGGGTGGGGATAGAAGTGGGGGCAGGGGGGTGGAAGAAGGGGAGAGAGGGAAGGAGAAGGGAGAAGGGAAGGACTGGAGAGAGCTTGGGGGATTGGGAATGTGGAGATGGAGGAAAGGTGGATATTGGAGAAGGGAATAAGATATCTACATTAAGGGAGTCATTTTAGGACTGGCAAGATACTTGGCTCTAGAGGAGATCCCAGGTGTCCACAGGGATGTCCCCAGCTAGGTCCTTGGGCAGCAGAGGAGAAGGTGCCAGAACTAGCATTGTCTCATAGTCACACTGAAGAATATCTTGATCACCACCATTGAAATTCTGTCCAATGGATGGAGATAGAGACAGAGACCCACATTCACATCAGAGCAATGGATTGAGCTCCCAAGGTCCAGTTGAAGAGCAGAAGGTGGGAGAAGATGAGCAAGGAAGTTAGGACCGTGAGGGGCTGGCCCACCCACTGAGACAGTGTGCCTGATCTAATGGTAGCTCACCAAATCAACCTGGACTGGGACTGAATGAGCATATGATCAAACTGGACTCTCTGAATGTGGCTGCCAATGGGGGCAGACTGAGAAGCCATCAACAATGACACTAGGACCTATCTCTTCTGCATGTATTATCTTTTTGGGAACCTAGTCTATTTGGATGCACACCTTACTAGGCCAGGATGGAGGGGGGAGGGCCTTGGACTTCCCACAGGGCAGGGGACCATGCCCTCTTTTAAGGAAGCAGTGGGAGGGAGGAGGGGCAACAGCAGGGGACTGGGAGAAGGGGGAGGAAATATAAATTTTTTTTGAATGGAAAAAAATAAAAGAATAAGAAAAAAAAGAGAAAAAACTACAGTCTTTAGAACAGCTGGTACAGGAGCAACTAGATGCCATATTGAAGAATCAACCAGCCCTTGGAATTTTCCTGTATTTGTTGTTAAAAAGAAATCTGGAAAATGGAGAATGGTGGCAGATCTATGAGCTGTTAGTAAGGTAATTCAACCAATGGGTGCTCTACAATTTGGAATTTTTTGCCTTCCCTGTTACCTAAAGTATGGCCCCTTATAGTTATTGATTTAAAAGATTTTTTCATTATACTTTTATAAGAAAAAGACAGAAAAATTTGCCTTCAAATTTTTATATAATTCTCAGCATAGTAGGAGATGTCAATGGAGGATTCTCCAACAAGGAATGCTAAATAGCCCCACCCTGTATTAATATTTTTAGGTCAGTTATTGGAAATGATACAAAAGCAATTTCCTAAATCTATAGTTTACAATTACATGGATGGCATTTTGCTATCTGATTCAAATGCAGATACTTTAGAAAGAATGTTTGAAGAAGAAAGTTTTGCCTAAATAGTGATTACAAATTGCCCCTGAAAAAAATACAAAGAGGAGATTCTATCAATTACCTAGGATATAAAATAGGTTTACAGAAAATTAGAATACAAAGGCGCAAATTAGAAGAGACCTTCAAAGATGGCTAGGAGACATTTCCAATATATGACCCACTTCTGGGACAACACCTGATCTAATAATTCATTTAAACAAAACTTTAGATGGTAACAAAGACTTAAATAGTCCCATGTAATTATCAGCTGAAGCTAAGAAAGAATTGACTTTGATTGAAGAGAAACTACAGGAGGTACACGTGGATTGTGTGGATCTGAATCTTAGCTGCATTCTGGCCATATTACCTTTTAAATATTCCCCTACTGGAATTTTAATGCAGAGGGAAGATATTATCTTAGAATGGATTTTTTTTTACTACATAAAGTGAGTAAAAAATTAAAAGCTTATGTGGAAAAGTCTATGAATTTTATTATAAAAGGGAAATTGAGACTTTGTCAATTAGCAGGAATAGATCCAGCAGAGATTGATGGACTTAAAAAAATATGGGAAGACAAGGAACCCTGGCAAAGAATTTGTGCTGAATTTTTTTAAGGAGAGAATAATAACTACTAACCCAAAAGTGATAGAATTAACCTTACAAAGAGAGCTACTTGGATCCTTTCTCAAATTGTATGTGACATACCAATAACTGGAGCCCCTATATTCTATACTAATGTAAATAAGTCAGGAAAGGCAGGTTACAAATAAGATTTAAGTAAAATGGAACAAAGCCCTTATAATTCTGTACAAATGTCAGAATTATATGCTATTCTCCTGGTACTAAAGTATTTTAAAGAACCTCTCATATAGTTTCTGATTTGCATTATGCAGAAAGAACGTTTTGCATTTTGAAACCACTCAATTTATACCAGATGATAAAGAATTGGCTTTATTATTTATTTCAGTTCAAGATATAATCAGGAATAGGATTTGTTCCATATACAGAACACACATCTGAGCCAATACAGGTCTGGAGCAGGCCTGAGGCAGAGAACTCCACAGGAGCAGTTACAAGAGAATGACTGCCAGGGGAGCAGGCCTGAGTAAGAGACCTCTGCATGTCATGGACCTCTGAGGGAGCAGGCCCAAGCCAGGGACATCTGTGGGAACAGGCCTGAGTCAGCTACCTCCTCTGGAGCAGGCCTGAGGCAATGACCCCTGCTGGAACAGACCTGAGGCATCAACCTCCAAATGAGCAGGAGTAAGGGAGCCACTGTTGAGGGAGCAGGCCCAAACCAGAGACCTCTGGTGGACTGGGCATGAATCAGCAACCTCTGAGGTTGCAGGCCTGAGTCAGCTATATCTGTTGGAGCAGGCTTGAACCAGCAACCTCCACCAGAGCAGGCCTGAGACAGAAACCTCTGTCAGAGCAGGCCCAAGGCAGCAATTTCAGTGGAAACGGCCCCAAGCAAGCAACCTCTGTGGGAGCAGGCCCAAATGACCCCCAGTATTGCAGAGCAACCCCTAGGAGCACTGAGTGACAATGGGGTGACTGGAACTGAGGCTCTGACTGCACCACAAGGAGCAATCATCTGAGACTTGGGTCCACTGGCACCTGGAAGATTGATCACCAGAGACACAGACAACCTCAACTATACCAATTAGAGGAAAAGATGGGTAGACAAGGTAAGCACATATGCAACACCACAAAGCAACATGACACCAATAAAACTAGTGGCCTTACAACAGCAAGGCTTGAACAACCAAATATAGATGAAGCAGAAGGAAGTGACCTAAAAATAGTTCTAGGGGAATGTTTGAGGTCCTTAAAGAGGAAATGAAAAAGTCCCTCAAAAAATAGAAGAAAAGACAAAAAAAATGGAAGGAATCAACAAATCCCTTAAAGAAAACCAAGAAAAAGCAATCAAACAAATGAAAGAAAACCTTCAAGCTTGAAGACTGAAATAGAGACAATAAAAAAACACAAGCTGAGTGAATTATAAAAATGGAAATTATGCGAAAATGATCAGGAACCACAAATGTAAGCATAAACAGCAGAATACAAGAGATGGAAAAAAGAATCTCAAATGCTGAAGATACAAAAGAGGAAATAGACTCATAGGTCCAAGAAACCATTAAGTCTAATAAAAGCTTAACACAAAGTATCCAGGATATATGAGACACCATGAAAAGACCAAACCTAAGAATAATAGGTATAGAAGAAGGAGAAGTTCAACTGAAAAGCACAGAAAATATATTTCACAATATCATAGAAGAAAACTTTCCCAACCTAAGAAATATGTGCCTATAAAGATACATGAAGCTTACAGAACACCAAATAGAATGGATCACAAAAAAGTCCTCTTACCACATAATAATCAAAACACTAAACATTCAGAATAAATGAAGAATATTAAGGGCTGCAAAGAAAAAAAGGCCAAGGAAAATATAAAGGCAGACCTATCAGAATGTATAAAGGCAGACCTATCAGAATTACACCTGACTTCTCAATGGAGACAATGAAAGCCAGAACATCCCAGTCAAGCTTTATGCAGACATTAAGCGACCATGGATGCCAGCCCAGATGCCTCTACCCAGCAAAACTTTCAATCACCATAGAAAGACAATACAAGATATTCCATTACAGAACCAGATTTAACCTATACCAAGCTACAAACGCAGCCCTACACAAAGTACTAGAAGGAAAACTTCAACCCGAGGAAGCAGGCTACATCAACAAAAACACAGACAATAGATGATCTCACAGCAGCAAATTCCAAAACAAGGGAAAAACACACAAAATATCATCACCAACAACAAAAACTAAAATAACAGGAGATAGCAATCACTGGTCATTAATATCCCTTAATATAAATGAACTCAATTCACCTATAAAGAGACACAGGCTAACAGATTAGATATGAAAACAGAATACATCCTTCTGCTGTATACAATAAACACACCTCAACCTCAAAGACAGACATTGTCTCAGAGTAAAGGGCTGGAAAAAAAATTACCAATCAAATGGACCTAAGAAACAAGGTGATGTAGCTATCCTAATATCTCACAAAATAGGCTTCAAACTAAAATCAATCAAAAGAGACAAAGGAAATTTCATCTTATCACAAGAAAAATCCATCAAGAGGGTCCCCATCTACTGGCTTTGCTGCTTATCCCAACCCTGCTCGCCCCCGGGCATCCCTTCTCATCTGCGTGGTCCTAACTGCACCCGAACTCAGCCTATATGGGCTGAGGCCTTGGGGGAAGGGTGAGTCCTCTACTAGAGGGCCTCCTTTGTCCCACAGAGCCGAGCGGAGCAGGCAACTCTCAGTAAGCCCACCCTTGGGACTGGGAACCCCTGGGCGAGGAAGGAGCCCAACCAGCTTCTGCAGATTCATCTGGACCCCGGTAAGTGGGTCCCAGCCCATCCCCGAGGCTTTCTGGCCACTTAGGGCCCCCTCTACTGGCTTTGCAAAAGTTGGAAGCCAGGGGCGGGGATAGAGGTGGGAGAAATTTCATCCGATGGATGGAGATAGAGACAGAGACCCACATTCACATCAGAGCAATGGATTGAGCCCCCAAGGTGCAGGTGAAGAGCAGAAGGTGGGAGAAGATGAGTTAGGAAGTTAGGACCGTGAGGGGCTGGTCCACCTACTGAGACAGTGTGCCT
>PVIU01023193.1:0-11625 GCA_004026605.1 Ondatra zibethicus | reverse complement strand
AAACCAGACTCTCTGAATGTGGCGGCGAAAGGGGGCAGATGGAGAAGCCATCAACAACAGGATAGCCAAAACAATCGTGTACAATAAAGAAACTTCTGGAGGCATCACAATCCCTGACTTCAAACTCTTCTACAGAGCTACAGTACTGAAATCAGCCTGGTATTGGCATTAAAACAGACAGGAGGACCAATGGAACATAATCAAAGACCTGGATATTAATCCACACATCTATCAACGTCTGATTTTTGACAAAGAAATTAAAAGTATAAAATGGAAAAAAGAAGGCATATTTAACAAATGGTGCTGGCGTAACTGGATATCAACATGTAGAAAAATGAAAATAGATCCTTATCTACCACCATGCACAAAACTCAAGTCCAAATGGATCAAAGACCTCAACATAAAGCCAACCACACTGAACCCCATAGAAGAGAAAGTTGGAAGTGCACTTGAATGCACTGGCACAGGAGATCACTTCCTAAATATAACCCCATTAGCACAGACACTGAGAATAAAAATTAATAAAAGGGACCTCCTGAAACTGAAAAGCTTCTGTAAAGCAAAGGACATGGTCAATAAGGCAAAATTGCAACCTACAGGATAGGAAATGATCTTCACCAACTCCACATCAGACAGAGGGCTGATCTCCAAATTATACAAAGAACTCCAGAAATTGATCATCAAAAGAACATATAATCCAATAAAAATGGGGTACAGTCCTATACAGAGAACTCTTAACAGAGAAATCTAAAATGGCTGAAAGACCCTTAAGGAAATACTCAACATCCTTAGTCATCAGAGAATCACAAATCCAAACAACTCTGAGATTCCATCTTACACTTGTAGAATGGCCAAGATCAAAAACACTGATGACAACTTATGCTGGAGAGAATGTTGGGTAAAGGGAACACTCCTGCATTGCTGGTGAGAGTGCAAACTGGTACAGTCCCTTTCGATATCAGTATGGGGATTCTCAGAAAATTAGTAAACAACCTTCCTCAAGACCCAGTAATAAAACTTTTGGGTATATACTCAAAGGAGGCTCAATCGTACCACAAGGTTAATGTGTTCAACTATGCTCATAGCAGCATTATTTGTCATAGCCAGAACCTGGAAACAACCTAAATGCCCGTTGACCGAAGAATGGATAAGGAAAAATGTGGTGCATTTACACAATGGAGTACTACACTGCAGACAAAAATAATGACATATTGAAATTTTCAGGCAAATGGATGGATCTAGAAAACATATTGAGTGATGTAACCTAGACCCAGAAAGACAAATATCATATGTACTCACTTATAAGTGGCTTTTAGACATAAAGCAATGTAAAACAGCCTACAAATCCCAATCCCAGAGAACCTAGACAACAATGAAGACCCTAAGGGAGACATGAATCTCTTCTACATGGAGAGTAGAAAAAGACACGATCTCCTGAGTAAATTGGGAATATGGGGACCACTGAAGAGGGTTCAAGGGGAGGGGAGCAAAGAAAATTTATAGCTCAATAAAATCAATAAAATATTAAAAAAATTAAACCTGGCTTTGGAGGTAGACAATGACTATCCTTCTCTAAATCCACGCATATTGTTAAAAGAAAAATTCAGAGTTTCTGTTTCATATTAGAAGCCATCTGGTATGGGACAGAAAGAAAAAATAATTTAGGAAAAATTTTACTTCTCCCCATACCTATTTTGTCTCTATCATACATTTCATTGAATATATGTTTATATGAATAATGTTCAAGTTTTCCATAATGAAAAATAAACTTTCCTGCAGTAATCTTTGAAGTTTCCAGGAAGAAGATGGGGCCTCACAACAATGACTGCACCTGGTCGATATGTCATGATGCTGACAGCACCACTTTGAAATCAGTTTTGGTTTACAATATGCTAAAGATGATTCCAACTTGGAAAACTGAGATTATAACATTCTAATCAGAACTTCAAATAAGAAATTCAGAAAAACCCTATGTACTACTCAGAGACTACTTGCAATTATACCAGACAGTAATCTTGAAACTTAACCACCATTTCTAGTTTTTACAGGATCCCATAGAAATAACATCACCTCCATGACAGTGAAAAGTAATTCTAGAAGATGATGATCCCTCTTCCAACAAAGTCTGTCCTTAGAGTTATCTATTAGGGGTCAGTTATAAGTGGTATAGTGTTGGGGGTGGAAATTAAGTAGGCTCAGAGATCTCTTTTGGAAAAAGGCATTGGATGAGATAATAGGTAAATTAATAATAGTGAGTAATAGTGGAATACTTGTGAGCTATTATTTACAGACAATTTACATTGGTATAGATTTCTGTATATTGATATAAATTCAAATTATATTTGTTATATTGAATATGATCCTATTTCTATTTACAATATTTGTGTATCTCTGCAAAGTTATTTTGTCATATTGATTGTATACATGTATGTTTCTATCTCTGCTTAAAATATTTTGTATATTGATGCAATTTTAGGATATATTTATCATATTATGCTATACATTTTTACATCTGACCAAGATACTTATACATTGTTTACATTTGGAGGTCATTGTCCTCATTTGCTGCATAGTTGTTTAAAGATTGTTTAATATTTGAATATGAAGCCTTAGCCTTCAGGCTATATAAGTATTAAGATGATAGGTCAATAGTCTTCCATGTTTGTCATACTTGTAGTTAGACTAAAAAGGTTCTTTAGATGCATAGAGAATGTATTCTGCATAGATAGGTAGTCTTCAACCTCTTCTAAAAACTGTAGAATATGGCATTTAAATAATTTAGGATTCCTTTGATGTGAGACATGATTGCTCCTGGACAGCACAGAGACACAGGATAGAAGCAATACAGGCAAAAATGTCAATGAAGTTTATCCTAATGATATCTGCTATACTCATAGGTCAGTGCTGATGTGGGAATCCCCTCTGTATACTGTGATTACCATTGATTAATAAAGAAACTTCTTTGGACCTATAGCAAGGCAGAACTTTGCTAGGTGGGGAAAACTAACATGAATGCTGGGAGAAAGTAGGTGGAGTAAAAGAGAAGCCATGTAGCCCTGCAGGAGACAGACGTTGGAACTTTACCCGGTAAGTCACAGCCTTGTGGTGATACACAGATTAATGAAATGTGTTAAACTAATATGTAAGAGTTAGCCGATAAGAAGCTAGAGATAATGGACAAAGCAGTTATTTAATTGATTCAGTTTCTGTGTGGTTATTTTGGGGTTGAGCAGCCTGGAGCAAACAAGCAGCCTTCCTACAACACAGTGCCCTAGCTCAATTGCCATCAGAGAGGCTTCATCCAAAAACTGATGGAAGAAGATGCAGAGACCCACACCCAAACACTAGGTGGAGCCAGGGAACCACACAGAAGAGGGGGAGGAAGGATTGTAGGTGCCAGAGGGTTTAAAGATGCAGTAGAACACACCCCACAGAATCAGTTAAGTAGGGCTCACTGGAGCTCACAAATTTTAGCAGCAATCACATAGCCTGCATGGGTCTGAGTGAGGTCCTCTGCATATGTTATGTTTGTGTAGCTTGATATTTTGTGGGATCCCTAACAGTGGAAGTGGGGTTTGTCTCTGACTCTTGGGACCCGTTTCCTCTTACTAGGTTGCAGTATTTAATTTTGCTATGAGGTTTTGTGGTTAGTATTATTGTAACTTGTTAGGCTGTGGTCTTAGGGTTACTACTGCTTGAAGAGACACCATGGCCATGTCATCTCTTATAAAGAAAACAACTGGGGTGACTTATTTACAGTTTCAGAGGTTCAGTCCATTATTATCATGATGGGGACATGGTGGCATGCAGGCAGACATGGTTGAGTGGTAGCTGAGAGTCCTACATCTTTCAGACAACAGGAAGTTGACACACAGTCACACCGAGGGAAGCTTGAATGAAAGAGACCTTAAAGCCCACCTGCACAGTGACACACTTCACCCAACAAGGCCACACCTCCTCATAGTGCCACTCTCTTTTGCCATTTTCTTTCAAACTACCACAGCTGTGTTCAGTGGATTTCCCTAGGATGTCTGCTCTGTTTTGGAAGTGACACAGAGAAGTGGATCTGGAGGAGAGGGGAGTTTGAGGTAGGGACTAGGAAGGGTTGAGGGAGGGGAAAATGGGGTTGAGATACAATGTATGAGAGAAAAAAGGGAAAGAAAGCCAGAGATAAATAGATGTAGGTTTTCTAAGTTTTTAATATTTCTTTAATGATTGTTCTTATTTCCTGAGAGGCAGTAGAAAATAAATGTGTGCTTCTTGGTAATGTGATATGCATTAACATTTCATGAACTTGTGTGTAAAGCACTATATTTTAGAGGTAGTAAAATATATGTCATTGGTGGGTATTCACAGTGCAGGACATGCTATCCAAACTGAAGAAATCATCTCTCTGTGTAGGCCTGGCTTGTTGGGAACTAATTATGTAGTACAAGCAGTCTGGAACTTGCAGAGATTCAACTCTGCCTGTAAGTTTTGGGTTTACTTGAATGTGACACCACTCTAAAAAATGATCTCAAAAGTGAAGAATTGGAAAATCCCTTTTTATTCATAAAACTGCAGTCATTATAACTCAATATGGGCTTAAAAGGGGCAGTCAGTATACACAGTGAATAGCATTAGATAAATATCAAAACAATGACAAGAATTAAAAAGTAAAAATCCCCAATCTCAACCCAACCCCCTCCCATGGGCTTCACACTAGGGCCCACAGATCCCAGCAGATGTACCAGAGTCCAGAGTAGTCTTACGAACTCCAGGCAAGATACTGCCCATCACCCACTAAACCCTTTTAAACCTGCCCCAAAATCCCAGACTGCACTCCCCCACCAATCCTCCACTCCTGGCTTCATATCCTTGTCTATAACTTCACAAGAAGACTTCTGCTTTACCAGAGGTCAGGCAGGATCAAGGAAGCCCAGGTAAGTTATACCCACTGCCAGCAAACACTACCTAAAGCCTTCCCAGACACTAGACTCCACCTTCCTCTCCTGGACTCCATATGAGGGCTCACAGCCCTGGCAACCATATGGGAGGGGAATCATGGAAACTGAAAATCTGGGTAAGTGAACAGGAAATACAGACAGAAGCATCACCAACAGAATACAAAATGTGGAAGAGAGAATCTCAGGCATTGAAGGCACAATAGAAAAAAATAGATTCATCAGTCAAAGAAAAGGTTAAATCTAACAATTTATAACACAAAACATCCAGGAAATCTTGGACAATATGAAAAGACTAAACATAAGAATAATGTAACTAGAAGGAGAAGAAACCAAGCTCAAATATCCAGAGAATATATTTAATCAAATCATAGAAGAAATTTTTCCCAACCTAAAAAAAAAACATGAATATAAAGTACAAGAAGATTATGGAACACTAAATAGATTGGATCAGAAAAATATTCCCGCACCACATAATAATCAAAACACTAAACATACAGAACAAATAAAGAGTATTAAAAGCAGCAAGGGGAAAAAGCCTAGCAACATATAAAGGCAGACCTATTAGAATCACACCTAACTTCTCAATGGAGATCCTAAAATTCAGAAGGGTCTGGACTGATAGCTTATAGACTTTAAGAGACCTTGGATGCCAGCCCATACTACTATGCCCAGCAATATTTTAAATCATTATAGATAGAGAAAACAAGATATTTCAGAACACAGTCAAATTTAAACAATATTTATTAACAAACCAGCCCACAGAAGGTGCTAGAAGAAAAATCCAACTCTAGAAAGTTAACTATATCCATTATACTATTGCTAACACTGACAATAGAAAATCTCATACCAGAAAACCCAAAGAAGGGAAACAGAGACACACATGAACAAATATACACACTACCACCATCACAACCACCACCAAAATAAAAGTAATTAACAATTATTGTTTATTAATATCCCTCAATATCAATGGAATCAATTTACCAACAAAAAACAGGTTAACAGATTGGATATGAAAACAGGATCCAACATTTTGATGCATACGAGAAACATATCTCAACACTAAAGACAGACATTACCCCAGAGTAAAACGCTGAAAAAAGATTTTCCAATAAAATGGACCTAGGAAGCAAGAGGTATGGTATCCTAATGTCTAACAAAACAGACTTTCAGCCAAAATTAATCAAGAGATGGAAAAGTGCATTTCATATTCACCAAAGGAAAAATCCACCAAGATGATGTCTCAATTCTGAATAACTATGCTGAAAATGTAAGAGCACATTTCTAAAAGGAACATTCCTAAAGCTTAAATCACTCACAGAACCCTGAGTAATAAGAGTGGGAGACTGTCATGCCCTACTCTCACCAGTTGCCAGGCCATTCAGACAGAAATACAAAAAAGAAATAATGGAACTAACAAACATTATGACTCAAATGAACCTAACAGATATCTATAGAACATTCCACCATACTGAGAAGAATATACCTTCTTTTCAGCACCACATGGAAACTTCTCCAAAATTGACCATATACCCAGGCACAAAGTATGTCTCAATAGATAAAAAATTTAAACAACCCCCTGTATCTTATCGGACCATCATGGACTAAAGCTGGATTTCAACAACAGAAACAACAGAAAGCCCACAAACTCATGCAAACTCATCAACTCTCTACTGAGTTTCCATAAGTCAAGGAAAAAATAAAGAAGTTAAAAACTTTCTAGAATTCAATGAAAATGAGTGTACAACATACCCAAACATATGGTACACAATAAAAGTGGTCCTAAGAGGAGAGTTCATAGCATTAAGCACCTTTATGATGAATTTGGAGAGACTCTGTACTAGTGACTTAACAGCACATCTGAAAGTTCTAGAACAAAAAGAAGCAGACACACCTAAGAGGAGTAGGCAGCAGGAAATAATCAAACTGAGGGCTGAAATCAACAAAATAGAAACAAGGAGAACAATACAAAAAAATCACTGAAACAAAGAGTTGGTTCTTCGAGAAAAATCATCAAAATAGATAAATCTTTATCCAAGCTAACTAAAAGGCAGAGAGAATATCCAGATCAACTAATCTGGGGAAAAAAGAAATGAAAAAGGGGACATAACAATAGGCCCCAATGAAATACAGAGAATCAAGTCATAATTAAAAAAACCTGTACTCCACAAAATTGGAAAGTCTAGAAGAAATGGAAAAATTCCTTGGTAGATACTACTTACCTAAGTTAAATCAAGATAAGATAAACAATTTAAATAGACCTATAACCATTAAGGAAATAGAAGCAGTTATTTAAAGTCTCCCAACCAAAAAGAAGAAGAAGAAGAAGAAGAAGAAGAAGAAGAAGAAGAAGAAGAAGAAGAAGAAGAAGAAGAAGAAGAAGAAGAGAAGGAGGAAGAAGAGGAAGAAGAGGAGGAGGAGGAGGAAGAGGAGGAGGAGGAGGAAGAAGAAGAAGAAGAAGAAGAAGAAGAAGAAGAAGAAGAAGAAGAAGAAGAAGAAGAAGAAGAAGAAGAAGACAAAAACAAGAAACACCCTGGGCCAGATGGCTTCAGTGCAGAATTTTACTAGAACTTCAAAGAAGAGCTAATACTAACACTTCTCAAAGTATTTTATACAATAGAAACAAAAGGAACATTGCCAAATTAATTCTGTGAGGTTATAGTTGCCCAGATACCCAAACCACACAAAGACCCAACAAAGAAAGAGAATTTCAGGCCAATTTCACTCATGAAAATTGATGCAAAAATACTCAGTAAAATATTGGCAAACTGAATCCAAGAACACATCAAAAAGATCATCCACCATGAACAAGCAGGCTTCATCGCAGAGGTGCAGGGGTGGTTCAACATATGAAAACTGGCCAATGTAATACACCATATAAACAAACTGAAAGAAAAAAAGCTACATGATCATCTCGTTAGATGCTGAAAAAAAAAAGCCTTACACAAAATCCAACAATGCTTCCTCTTAAGTCTTTGAGAGATCAGGGATACAAGGAACGTATCTAAACATGATTAAAGCAAATACAACAGATCAATTGACAACATCAATAAATGGAGAGAAACTCAATGCAATTCCACTGAAACCAGGAACAAGACAAGGTTGTTTACTCTCTCTGTATCTATTCAATATAGTACTTGAAGTTCTAACTCAAGCAAAAAGACAACTAAAGGAAATTAAGGGGATAAAAATTGGAAAGAAAGAAAAAGTATCATTATTTGCAGCTGATATAATAGTATACATAAGTGACCCCAAAAATTCTACTAGGGAACTCCTACAAATGCTAAACACATTTAGTCAAGTAGCTTGATACAAGATTAACTAAAAATCAGTAGCCTATATACAATGATACTATATACAAATGATAAACTGAGAAAGAAATCAGAGAATCAACAGTCTTTACAATAGCCGCAGATAATATAAGATATCTTGGCGTAACTCTAATTAAGCAAGTGAAAGACCTGTATGACAAACTTCAAGTCTTTGAGAAAAGAAATTGAAGAAGATATAAGAATATATCCATACTCATGGATCAGAAGGAGTAACAGTAAAAATGGCCATCTTACCAAAATCAATTTACAGATTCAATGCAATCCCCATTAAAATTTCAGCACAATTCTTTACAGACTTTGAAAGAACTATACTCAACTTCATATGGAAAAACAAAAATCCAAGATAGCTAAAAAAAATCCTGTACAATAAAAAAAAAAAAACTTTAAGAAGCTATCACAATCCCTGATTTTAAGTTCTACCAAAGAGCTATAATAATAAAAACTACATGGTACTGGAATAAAAACAGACATGTGGATCAATGGAATTGAATCAAAGACCCAGCTGTAAACCCACATATTTATGGACACCTGAGTTTTGACAAAAAGCCAAAATTATACAATGGAAAAAAGATTATCTTCATCAAATGGCACTGGCCTAACTGAATGTTGGCACATAGAAGAATGAAATTGATCCATGTTTATCACTCTGCACAAGTGGATCAAAGATCACAACATAAATCCCAATACACTGAACCTGATAGATGAAATAATCTTGAACACACTGTCACAGGAGACAACCTCGTGAATGGAATACCAATAGCACAGAAACTAAGATTGACAATAAATGAAGTTGAAAAGCTCCTGTAAGGCAAAAGACACATTGTCAACAGGACAAAACATCAACCTACAGAATGGGAAAAGATCTTTACCAACCTGACATCTGACAGAGGGCTGATTTCCAAAATACATAAAGAACTCAGGAAACTAGATATCAACAAACCAAATAATCCAACTAATAAATGGGGTGTAGATCTAAACAGAGAATTCTCAACAGAAGAATCTCTAATGACTGAGAAACACTTGAGATGTTCATCATCCTTAGACATCACGGAAATGCAAATCAAACTGTCTCTGAGATTCCATGTTACAAATGTCAGAATGCTGAGATAGAAACCACAAATGATGGCTCAGGTTAGAGAGGTTGTGGAACAAGGGGACACAACTCCATTGCTGGTGAGAGTGCAAACTTGTCCAGCTACTTTGGAAATCAATATGGCAAATTCTCAGCAAATTGGGAGTCAATTTATGTAAGACCCAGTGACACCACTCCTAGGCATATACCCAAAGGATGCTCAGTCATACCACTAGGAAGACTTGCTCAACTGTGTTTTTAGCAGCTTTTTTTTTGTAGTAGCCAGAACCTGGAAACAGCCTAGATATACCTCTACCAAGCATTGGATAAATAAATTGTAAACATTTACACAATGGAGTATTACACAGCTGTTAAAAACAAGGACACCAGGAAATTTGAAGGCAAATGGATGGAACTAAAGAAAAATCATCCTGAGTGGGATAACCCAGACTGAGAAAGACAAACATGGTATGTACTGACTGACAGTAGATATTAGGTCTAAAACAAAGGAGAACTGTACTACAATCCACAGACCCAGAGAGACTAGGTAACAAGGAGAGTTCATGGGGAGACACCCAGATCTCATTGGGAGGGGAAAATAGAAGAGATTTTGTGAGTGGACAGGGGCAGATGGGGATGGGAACATGAGTGATCAGATTGGGGGTCATAAAAGGGGAGAGTTCTAAGGGGGACTGCTGGGGGACATTTCTGGGTAGGGCCAAAGCTTGTGCAGGGGAATCTTCCAGGAGTCTATGGGAAAAGAGTCCAGGTTAGATTCCAAGCAATGGTGGATAAGTAGCCTGGACTAGCCATTTCCTGTGACCAGATTGGTGTCTGGTGCAGTTGTCATCAGAGAGGCATCATCCAGCATCTGATGGAGGCAGGCACAAAGAGCCACAGCCAAACATTAGGCAGAGTTTGGTAATCTTGTGGAAGAGGAGGAAAAAGGAGTGTGGGAGCCAGAGTGATCAAGGACACTGTGGGAGGCTCACACAGTTACTACCTGGGCTCCTAGGGACTCGCAGAGACTGAACTGTCAACCAGGGAGCCTGCCTGACACTGACTAGGCACTCTGCATAAATGGTACAGTGTGTAGCTTAACAGAGGGAACAGGGGTTGTTTTCAACTGTCTTACTGGATTTTGGTATTCTACTTCTCATACTGGGTCACCTCGCCCAGCTTTAATACTTGGGGAGGTATTTAGTCTTTTTTTAATTTATTATATATATATATTTTTTAAAAAACACCAATCTAAATTCCCACTCCCTCCCCTCTTCCCATTCCATCTACATACCCTCCCACCCCACCCCCACCTAATCCTAAGAGAGGGTAAGGCACATTGCTTTGTGGAAGGTCCAAGGCCCTCCCTACTACATCTGGGCTGAGCAAGGTATACATCCAAAGAGAATAGGATCCTAAAAAGCCAGTACATGCAGTAGGGATATATTCCAGGGCTGCTGCCAGTGGCCCCTCAGTCTGCCCCAGCCATGAAACCGTCAACCACATTCAGAGGGCCTAGTTTGGTCCTATGCTTGTTCCTTCCCAGTCCAGATGGAGTTGTTGAACTCCCATTAGCTCAGGTAAACTGTTTCAGTGGATGAACCCTTCATGGTCTTGACCTCTTTGCTCATACTCTCACTCCTTCCACTCTTGCGTATCTTTGAGGAATTTATTCATTTCTTCTAACTTTTTGTTAGTTTTCTCATCCCTTTCTTCAAAGGCGTTTTTCACCTCTTCTTTAAAGGTCTCTATCACTTTCATAAAGTTACGTTTAAAGTCAATTTCTTCTACTTCTTCTGGGTTAGGTTGCTCAGGTTTTCCCGTTGAGTACTCATTGGTTTCTGGTGTTATCATGTTGCTTTTCAGATTGTTGGAGGAATTCTTGGATTGACGCCTACCCATCCCTTCCTCTGATTTCAGTCAGGGGAGTCTCAGTGGGTTGGGACCTCCCAGGACGACTTGTACACACTCACCCCTCTGGATAGCTGATCTCAGTGCAGGAAGAGGAAGTCCCGTCTGGACTTCTGATCCTTCTGTACCTCCTATCTTGGCACAGGGAGAGAGAGTCCTGGTGTTCCAATGCCCCACAGAGGAAAGGGCAATCTTGCAGGGGCAGGGTGCAGGGTCTTATTGATCAAAGAGGCCTGCAGGGACCTTACCACCAGGCTTGCACAACCTTACCAGTGTGAGCCGCCTCCGATCTCAGCGCAGGAAGAGAGAGTGCTGGGGTACCAAAGCCCCACCGAGGAAAGGGCTATCTTGAGGGAGGAGGGGT
>PVIU01023192.1:0-27907 GCA_004026605.1 Ondatra zibethicus | reverse complement strand
GGGAGGAAGGAAGGAAGGAAGGAAGGAAGGAAGGAAGGAAGGAAGGAAGGAAGGAAGAAGGGAGGGAAGGGAGGGTATGTATGTGTGTGTGTTCTCATCTTGGGGTGAATTTGTTCTTGAAGGACTTCAGATTCCAGAGGAATCCTCATTGACTGTTACTGGGTGGGGTGGAGAAGCAGCCATGTTCATAACCTGCTGGGTTTACAGGTGCTAACCACAGTCTACAAAGCCTCACCTCCTAGGGTTTCCACCACCTCCACGTTACCACACTGGGTGCCAAGCTTGCGGCACATGTTCCTGGAGGCTGTTACAGACATCCAGATAGGAGACTGGACTGGGAAATTCTGAAAGATGCCTTCGTTGCTGAGCGCTCATTTCCACAGCTGGTCAAACAGTATCACAAACTTAGCTGACACCCCTTACCTGCAGGAGCATTGACATTTGGAAGCGGTCCAGCTGTTGCTGTGGCCAGACGGCTCCTAGAGTCGTGCCGAGGCACATCTGAGAGGCAACATCTGGAAAGCTTGGAATCGCATCTTTTTGCTAAAATGTGCCCGAGGGAGCGAGAGCTTCAGAAAGAAAAATGCAGAACTTCGGTGGCTGCTGTGGAGAAAGGGAGGTGTTGAGGCTTTTCTGCCGCAATTAAAACTTCCACAGCACAAAACAGAAATCGACCTAAAATCCAAACTGAAAACTGCTTAGTGCCACAGATAATGGGAAATCGACTTTTGAACAGTGTTGGGAAGATGCCATTCTTCATCTTCTTGATGCTGGAGATCACAGGCTCGCCGTCTTTAGTACAGGGTTATGAACGGCTGGACGGCTTGTAATGTTTGTGTTTAAATCATCTGTCCAGCAGTGATGACAGCTGACACCAGCCCTCCCCAGGCACATCTGTCCGGCAGATCTGGGACAAATAACCTCTCTGCATTGTGACAAGGTCGAATGAGATAATGCACAGGAGAGTTTTGCAAAACAGAGAACACTTTGTAAACTGGGAAGTGATCCACGAATACACATTATCTGATAAAGATGGACCACTTGGGCAGAATCCACTGGACAGAAAATTGACTTCACTGCCTAGAAGGTTGCCATGAAGTCCAGCAAAAGGAAAATTATTAGCTCGGAAACCACGAAACACAGCAGGGTTATTTCCTGCTGTAATGCGAGGGTCGGCTTGTATTCCAGACCTGGGCAGGGAAGGGAGAGGCAAAGGGTGGGTCTAGTTTTTCCTAACTTTGAAATTATTCTTTGTAGAATATTATCCTGATTTGAGACTCCCTTCATGATTCTAGACTTTCCAAGAGCCACAGAGTTACTATAAAGGGTTCGTGCACTCTTCAGCAGAGGTGTCTCTGAGAGTAACTGGATGATACGAATTCGCCAGACCTTGAAAAATATTTATGAATGAATGAATAAATGGTGCTTCACTTATTTACATATTTTTATATTTCCCCTTATGCAATACAACTTATTATCTTTGCTAGGTAACGAACTGCCCCAAAACTTAATGACCTAATATAATGACTCATTATTTTCCTGATTCTGTGGCCTTGCCAGGCCGTTCTGCTGTTTGGGCATTGGACCACCGATAGGGCCGCGGTCCGCTGAAGCTGCACTAATAGCTTGGCCTACAGCTGGGCCTTTCCCCACATAGACTTTCGTTTGTACGAAAGAGGGCCATCTTCCTCCTGTAATGGCAGCTGAACTAAGGCAAGCCTCCATAGCGAAGCCTTACCGCGCTGCTGGTGTGGAACTTCCCGATGTTCTGTGGCCACAGCAGGCTGCAAGCTGCAGCCCAAAGTCAGTGACACCATGCTAACTTCCGGGAGGGTGAGTGTGGACAGCCCACTGGTGCGCTCATCTGCAACACCTCATTCACCTGCTCTAAACTCTAACCAGATCATAAGGGAGCCAGTAAGATGAGATGGCTCAGTGGGTAGAGGCACCTGTGGGCCAACCTGGTGAGCTGAGCTGTATTCCTGGGTGCCACAGGGTAGCAGGAGAGAAGTGATTCCTGAGAGCTGTCCTCTGACCTCTGTGTGTACACTGAAGCACCCTACACTGCACATACACACACACACACACGCACACACACTCACACACAAATGAATAAAATTGATTACAAAATTAATTCATAGCAACTTATGGTCCTAATATTCTCTCAGTTATCAGTTGTGCATTAACACTTTAGATCCTGGGAGCTGGAGAGGTGGCTCAGCAGTTAAGAGCATTTACTGTTCTTCCAGAGGCTCTGAGTTTAGTTCCTAGCACCCAAGTCTGGTAGTTCACAAATGATTATAACTCCAGCTCCAGGTGATCTGATGCCTTCTCATCTGAGTGGGTACCTGCACACACATGGTACACACACACACACACATACACATGAGCACCTGTGCACACATGGTACACACACACACACACATGCACCTGTGCATACATGGTATAAGCACACACACGCTACACAAAGCACCTGCACACACACACACACACACACATATACGCAGACCTGGGCACATACGGTACACACTTGCACAAACACACAGAAGCTATTTCTTAAAAAGAAAGCTTCAGGTCCTCTCCTTGCCTAGACTGAGATTCTTGTAGCTGAAAGCAATAAGAACCTCTGCTTTAAAAGAATCACTCTGCCAAAAGCTTAAAGTATTTGGGTTTTCTTGCATTTGGAATGATAGTAATCTATTCTGAATGTGTCACTTTAATTATTTGCTCTGCTTCCTGTGAGAGTCATGAATATTAGATGAGAAATGTTTGGGAAAGTTTCTTCATTACTGTTTTCACTAAAGAAATAAGTTGCAAAGTTTATTCTTTCTTGGTCTGGACAGACGATGCCACAATCTGGATGCCCTCACACACAGCCAAAGCCGCTTCAGCTGCCTCTGACTCCTCTGACGTTCACGTGACATGGTTCAAAGATGTAGATCATTGGAAAGTGTATCCTTGGAAAAAGCTCGCAGGAGACAAGTAGAAACTGATATCTTGGACAACTGAGATGCCTCAACAGGTAAAGAGGCTTGCCACCAAGTCTGAGGACCCAAGTTCGATCCCTGGTACCCAGGTGGTAGACGGACATTCCTGCAGTTGTCTTGTGACCTCTGTGTGTCTCACAGTGTACATACCTACACACAAATACACACACAAAATAAATAAATAAATAAAGCATTTAAGAAAAAATCCTATCTCTCAAAGCTAGTTTTAATTATAAAACAAGAATACAAACTAATGTAGCATAAAGAAATGTATTAATTTCTATATTAGTAAAATTCAATGTTAATTTTCTAAAGCTCCAGACAATGCAAACTAATGTAGCATAAAGAAATGTATTAATTTCTATATTAGTAAAATTCAATGTTAATTTTCTAAAGCTCCAGACAATGACTCTAAGTAAGAAAGGCGCCAGTCAGTAACCAGAGAAAACAATGGGGGTGTTAATGAGCTCTCACCATTGAAAAACAATTATATACACCACAATCAAGTTTAAAGAAAGAAATGGTTCTTTTTGTTGGTAGCTTTGGAGATCTGGGCCATGGCTTGTCATGTTGGGGCCTCTGAGAAGCAGGACGTTGTGCTGGGAATATGCTTGAGGAAGCAGCTCACCTCACAACAGCCAGGAAGTTGGGTGCTACCTCCTTCAGGGACATGCCCCAACCAACTACCCCTGGGTCGTACCCCTTAAAATGTCCACCACCCCCCAGCAGTACCACAGGCTGGCAATGAGCCTCTGATACAGTTGAGAAAATTTATTCTAACCATAGCAGTGGGCAAGCACACGTGTTTACCAAGACGATCTAGTGGTCACTCTAGCACAGAGGTGAAATGACATAGAAATTGAAGGTGCGCAAAGAGACGAGTATTTTCCATCTTTGTGGATGATAGGAAACCGATATTCTCAGCAGTCAACCATCTTGCTATGTAGGAGACCCATTTCATCTCCATAGGAGTATCCCTAAAGTGTCTATGTTACCCAGGCGGTTAGAAAGCAATCAAGGGCTTCTGGGTACCAGCAGACAGCATCCTACAGCAGACTCTGCCCCAGGGCACTACACTGATGCCAAAGTAGAGGGAGCTACTCATGTCAAACTTCCTAGTGTGGTCCTGTGGTGTCTCCAAAGTTTTCTGTCTCAGCTTGACTTTTCTCTTGAAAGCCATGCTAGTTTCTGGAGCTAAAGCATGAAACACAACTGGAAATATATCACCAAGCAGCCTCTCCAAAATTAAAAAAAAAAAGACATTTGTAGGAGGCTAGTTATCCAAATGGCCTGCTTCTCTGTCTCTCCCTCTCCCCCTCTCTCTTTTTCTCCCTCTCCCTCATCCCTTCCCTTTCTCTCTCTCCCTCCCTCCCCCTCTGTCCTCCCTCTCCCCCCTTCCTTACACCCCTACCCCACCCCCATACGTATAGGTCCAGGCACATATGTGTATATGAGTACATGTGTGTGTGCATATGTGTGTGAAGGCCGGAGGAAGACCTTAGCTGTCATCTCTCAGAATCAGTTCCCTCGCTAAATCTCACCGAATAGGCTAGACTGACTGACCAGCCAACCCCAGAGAGCCTCCTGTCATCCTGGATTACAAGCAAGTGCCACCACACCAGCTCTTGGTACTCAGGTTCCCATTCCTGCAAGGCAAGCACCCTGTTGACCTCTGGAGTTACCGAGAGTGTGAGCTCTTTCCTCCTTGAACAAGTCGTTCCTCAGCATTTGTGTTCAGCAATCCTAGGGCGATGTCAGGGTCCTTCAGCAGCGATGCCCCATGGGATACAATGAGACTCCACCTACCCGGAGCAGCTTTGCGGAGCCTGGGTGGACCCGCTCGTCATGAGTCCTAAATTGTGTTTAATCTTACCTATTTGTGAGTAATTTATCTGTTTTAGCTAACTTAATGTGCAAGTATTCCATCTCGCTGGGACACGTTTGCAGTAGGCAACGTCATAAACGGTAATGGAGGAACTGCCCCATTACTCTGCTGAGAACCCAGCTTTTCCACTTCCTCTGGGGCTCCTTTCCTCTGATCCTGGAATGACTTCACCCTACTCTGTCCTTCCATAGAAGGTGACACTGCCACTTCAGCAGTGCCCCCCCCCCGACTCTGGTCATTCTCCTGTCTCCCGGCCTTGTTTCCACCTGTTAGATGTCCATCAGCACTAAAGGCTTCTAGACCTTTTCTCATGCGACATCTCTAAAACTGAGCTCGTGGTAGAACCTACCCCCATCCCTAGCCCCAGACTGGCTACAAGCTAGAAATATTAGACAACACTCACGGACTCTGTCTGTATTTCTAAATTAAATTATCTTGCCAAGCATTGGTCAATTTTATTTATTTATTTTCACCTTTCTTTTCAATACCTCGGTTTGACCCATGAAACACTATGCTCCATCCCCTTAGTAACTATCTAATGACCTAGTTATTCTTCCCTGAACATTACACAGACTTGCTAACTGGACGTCCCACTCCAACTCCGTCTTTTTCGGACTGTTTCCAATGACACGGAGATACATAACCTTTTTAATGCATAAAGCTGTGCCATATTCTCACTCCCCCACCTTCTCTCTGCATCAAAACCATTCTCTCAACGGGTTAAAACCTCTATTGAAGACCTAAAATAAAGACAATTGCTAAGAACACCTTCCAGAATATGCTGGCCTTGTTTTGTAGGACTGTCAGGACATCATGACTCTCCAGGCTGTAAGCCCTTGACTGCCTTTGATGAATGAGTCTGCTTTATGACTCTCTGGAGTCAGAGGCTAAGTTTAAGGAAACTGATAGTAGTCAAAATGTTTTCTTCCACAGCAATACAAATGATTTCTCTCTGTAACAACATCAATAAATACTGTCCCATCATGACTATAAATCACTAGATACCAAATGCTGATTGATTGAACTTTACTACAGTTTCTTCTTCATTTAAGGAAGCACCCATTGATGATGTACATTATAAATTTTGGTGAGAGTAGTGAATTTTTGGTTTTGGAAAAAAATGCATTTTAGCGAGTTTGGAAGACATCCACTAAGATGCCCCATGGGCTGCTCCTGAGGGGAATAACCAAATGGCAGCACAAGCTACTTGCTTGTCACAGGCTGTGTTATTTCAAGGACATATTTCTTCAGCTCCCAGAGCAGCTCCAAGTGGTGGTGGAACCTTACTTTTCGTGACCAACAACCTCTTACATCATCCAAAAGTGTGGCTTGTGGGGTTCGACTTAAATATATTTTTGAAGACCCTAGGTAAGTAAAACCTAAAACCAATATTAAAGTGAGCCAATAAAAATGTACTGGATATAAACACAAATTTCTAAGGTTACTAGTGATTTACTTACTTCTTTTTTAATATACCACAGAGAGGCCTTATCTTTGGATTCATTTCTGTCACTGTAGGCTAGCTCTGACGATGCACACTTGTCATCCCAACTGGAGGGTGAAGCAGTGGTACCACAAGCTTGAGGCCAGCTTGGGCTACATAATGAGACTTTAATATACATTTGATAGATAAGTTATTAGATAGTCTTATGTGACTCTTCTTGGGTCACACAACATGAATCTCTGTACGCCAGATAGGTGTTCCAACAACAAACGGAAGAAAAATTACACTGTGGCTGGCTGAGCTTGATGAACCAATGTGTCTGTCAAAGTTCCTTACAGGAGCCCAAGTGAGTCACAGGCCTCTGGACCAAAGATATCTACCCCAGCATGGATGATGCTGTTGCTTGACTGGCAATAATAGTGTGGGTAATAATAGCACTTTGTGGATCCTGTAATTTTTCAGCAGTTCCTGAGCCTTGTATGTTTCATTAGCTCCCTGACTCTGAGGAGCCTTCCTCCTCATTCCAGGAGGGAATGTTTTAACTTGGAGGGAGTAACTACTTAACAGATGGCTGTAGGAGGCTGTGTTTTGTGCAGGCAAGATGTTTGCTGCTCTGCTAACAAGCTCATATTTGAAGAGGTTAATTGTCTATCTCTCACTTCTCTCAGTAAAAGAGAAGTTAATTACTTGTCAACATTACACTGGATATAGGCAACATAAACCTAAAATGTCAGCACTTGGGATACAGAGGCAGGAGGGTTGTGAGGCCTGAGCTATGCAGAGAGTTCTAGATCTGCCTGTGTTACCTAACACATAGTTAGACCTGTCTCCAAGAAAACAAAAGAGTAATAACACTGGCAATTGAAGTGCTACAAGAACAATACTAAAAAAGGAAAATAATTATTTATTGCTATTTATGTGTGCACACATTCATGCATGTGCAGGCCAAAGTAGATGGCATGTATCTTCTTCAATCGTTCTCCATCTACTATTTTGAGACAAGGTCTCTGACTGAACCTGTAGCTCACCAGTTAACTGGACTGGCTAGGTGGCAGGCCCCAGGGATCCTCCTACCTCCAACTCCTCAGCACTGGGGTTATAGGCACATGCTGCTATGCCCAGCATCTTAGGTGGGTGCTGGAGACAAGAACCCAGACTTCATCTTTCATGGCAAGTGTTTTGCTAATTGAACCATCTCCCTATCCCTTTATTTTGTGTTTTAAAGGAAAAAATAGTTTTTGCCATAACTTGTCCATTTATTCCGATGAGAATAAGAAATACTAGAGTGGAGGATAAAACTCCAATTGAGCAAATACCACTCGCCATCGTGCAAACCATGTGGATGCAAGAGGAAATTACAAACTTAGTTAAATTTCTGGTCACTTTTGATGTGTCTGCTTCCCTTGTTTAAACTTGCCTTCATTGGGCTGGCGAGATGACTCAGCGGGTAAGGGCATTCGCTTCAAAGCCTGACAACCTGTGTGCTGTCCTCTGGACCCACATGGGGGGAGGAGGGAGCAGACGCCAGCAAGCTGTCCACTGCCCTCCACATGAACACCATGGCATGAACTCACCCCGACCGCCACATGCATACACCAAATAGTAAGACTTTTAAAACAAAAATTAAGTACCTTCATTTAGAATATAAAAAGGTGTTATTCACCACCTCTGCAATTAAAAAAAAAAGTTCACATCTTAACAGAATAATTTTCTATGCTTTATCTAACTCTAGCATGGCTTCTACTGTTGAAAAATGGTCTCTTTGTTGCGATGGTTTGAATGAGAAAGGTCTCCCATAAACGCGTGTGTTTAGCACTCGGTTCCTAGTTGGCGGAGCTGTTTGGAGAGGTTACGGACCCTTTGGAGGTAAAGTCTTGCAGGAGAAAGTATATCACTGAGGGTGGGCTTTCATGTTTTATAGCTTTACCCTACATTTCACAGTGTTTTCTCCCTCCCTCCTCTCCTCCCCCCTTTTATATGTAGTGCTCTTGACACATGTAGCAGGGGTCCCTCTCTCCTCCTTAGGCAGCTCTACTCCTCAGGGCTCCAGACTAGTCTTCTCCCTGGAATAAAGCTCTCTGATTCCCGCTGCCACCGCTTGCCTGTCCCCCAAATCAGAAATTCTCATGGGGTTTCCTAATTTTCCTTCAGCAGTGTAGTCAGCGGTGATAACTTGCCTCCCTTGTTGCCAGGTTAGGGCTGAGAACAATGACTCCCCATCTGAGGTGGCTCTTCTTGGTTTTCAACTTGACTACAGCTAAAATTCACTAAAACCCAAAAATAGAGGGCACACCTGTGAGGGAATTTTTGCTTAATTTGAAGTAGGAAGGTCTACTTCTAATCCAAATCTTTAAGGTATGAAAATATACCTTTAATCTTGGGTCTTGGGGTAGGAGTACGCACCTTTAATCCAGATTTTGTTTGTTTGTTTGTTTGTTTGTTTTACTTTGATTTTCAAGACAGGGCTTCTCTGTGCTACAGCCCTAGCTATCCTGGAGCTAGCTCTTGTAGACCAGGCTGGTCTCAAACTCACAGAGATCCGCCTGCCTCTGCCTCCTGAGTGCTGGGATTAAAGGCATGCATCACCACCACTGGGCTAATCCAGCTCTTTTGAGCTGTGAAAACCCGGCAAAAACTCCAATCTTGGCTGTGTCTTCTGCTGGAAGCCTATGTAAAGACATGGAAGAGGGAGCTTTTGCTCTTTGCCTGCTTGCTCTCTCCTCAATAGCAAGTCCATTTCTTCACTGACATTAGAGCCACTTCTTAGGGATTCCAGTGTATCTGAAGAACAGCCGAGACATTCAGTTTCACGGACTGAGCAACTATTGGATTCTCGGACATTTAGTTCATAGGCAACCTTTGTTCCTTTGTTGGACCAGCTGGACCACAGCATCCAAGTCATTCTAATAAATCCCGTGTGTGTGTGTGTGTGTGTGTGTGTGTGTGTTTGTGTGTGTAATATATATAAAGAGAGACAGAGAGAGACAGAGACAGAAACAGAGAGACAGAGATCCATTCTCTGAATTCTGTTCTTCCAGTGAACCCTAATAAACCATTCAAGGCTGAACTTGGAGTTTTCAGGCTCAAATAGGATTCTTATCAAATCACATATGAGAGAGGAAACATAGAAGGAGGCTATGCCCATAGAATGCTCTGCCAAGGGCAGAAGGAGGGTTGTGTCTTAGGTGGGGGCCCTGTCCAAGATACTGTGCCACTGTCTCCTTTTCCATCTGTGAGATTACTTACAGTTCCGTGTGCTGAAGGAATTGAAACAGTGGATCCGACCCTTGGCCGTGGAAACACAGAGTATGTTTGGTAAAGTTAAAACTGACAGTCATTTTATGTACTTGCTATATAAAATTAAGCAGTTTCAGTCCAACATTCCCAGTGGCTTATATGCATGCCTGTTCTTTGAATTCTTTTGGCATTAAGAGGAAAGTAAACTCCTTAAGTTGTCTTTACTTTGTCTGAATTATGTTTTTACTTTTGCCAAAAGGTTATCTTTCCAATTACTATTGGAAGTTATCTGACAACTGAATGCATTCCCTTATTGGAGCCAAGTATACTGCTTAACCAGAGGAGTGCTCACACGGAGAACTTAAGGCCAGATATTTTCCGTGGCTCCAGGAAGTGACGTTGAAGTAGAATTAATTGAAATTACACACTGTTAGATCCATGTTTCTCCAGTCTTCTTCTTGATAATGTTTTTGCATTTTTAGTGTGTGTGTGAGAGAGAGAGAGAGAGAATTTGTGTCTTCATGAGTATAGATCCATGGCACATGTGTGAAGGTCAGAAGACAACTTTGTGGGGTCAGTTCCACCTTTACCAGGGCTCCAGGGACCAGACTTCCATGAACCCACCACCATAAAGGATACACACTTTACAGTTGGCTTTTGCTCGTATGAAGTAAATTGTAATATTTGTCTTCCATCAAATACTGATTCATAGGGGAAATGAAAGACTACAATTTAAAGAGTGCCATTGAAGACATTCCATTCAGAATTGTCACTCCTGGCTAAGTCATGCTTCCTCAAGTTGCACCAGGGATGGAATTTTTGAATTTGCCAGGGTAGGATCTCCAGAGAAATGCAAATGTTATCTTCTGTCCACAGGTCACCATGCTTATTTGCATGTGTGTGTGGCCTGTTTTACATCAAGACCCTCCATGAGCTTTGCCCCCACTCACCTCTGTGCTTTCTGTCCCTCTGCCTCTGCCATCCTGTTCAACAAACGGGTAAATTCAGGCTTGCCTCCGGATTTTTGCACTTGGTGTGCTGTCTCGCTCCTTCCCCTCCTTCCTTCCCATATCTGGTGTTGTGGTTTGAATATGCGATGGTCCCCATATGATCGAGCCCCGTCCTCAGCTGCTGCCACTGTGTGAGGAGGTTCAGCAGAGCCGCACTGAAGGCTTTGAGCTTCCATAGCTGTAACCGGCCCACTTCCTACCCACTCTCTGCTTCCTAAGTGCAAATGCAATGTGGCAGCCAGCTTCATGCTCCTGTCTGTTGTTTGTCTTTCCCACTGTATTCCCTTGGAACTGCGAGCCAAAGAGGAAAAAACAAAACAAAAACAAAAACAAAAAAAACCACCTGCTCTTTCCAAAAACTGAGATCCTTAACATATTGGAGGGATCCTCAGAAGAAAGGAATTTACTCAAATGTATAGGAACTACCAACCACGTCCACATCCAGCAGAGAGAGCTCCCCGTGGTTGGCTTTCTTCTACTAAGCAGCCCTAGCCCCTCTTCCTAGAATCCCTACTTACACTTTTCCATCAGAAGGGTCCCACACCAAAGCCAAAATTCTTCTAGGACCAGACATATAACCCCTTGTAAGGGAAGCCCTTCCTACCTCCTCCAGGCAAAAGGCCTCTTTATGCTTCTCCAAGCATTTTCATGCTTCAGTTATCCCCCGACAGACCTGGGGCCAAGCTCAGCGTATGATGCTGCAGAAGCACTGGGAAGCTAAAGACTGCTGAGCATGTGATAAGCAACAAATGAATGCAGGGCTGACTTGTAGCTAAGAGGTAGCATTCAAATCAAGATTTCAGGATCAAAAGCTGGGCACAGCGGATCTCTGTTATCCCAGAATGCAGGGGGTTGAGGCAGGAGGACTGGCATAAGTTAGGTTCAGCCTACTTTACATAGAAAGTTCCATGTCAGCCTTGGCCACAGACCTTATCAGAAAGGTCTCTCTATGTATCTCTCCATCTATTTCTCTGTCTTTCCCTGTGTATGAGTGTGTGTGTTTGTGTATGCTCTCTCTTTCTCTGTGTGCATGTGTGTTAGTGTTCTCTCTGTGTATCACACATGCATACACACACAGAGTGGGAGAGAAGGGGAGATGGGGGAGTTTAGAAGGGGGATGGAGGGAGAAAGAAAGAGGCACAGAGGGAGAGAGATCAAGTTTTAAAATCCCGAGTCAAGAGGGACCCATACAGTTCTACATTGGTACTCTAGGGTCTGCCACCTCCTATGGTAAGCAGCAATAGGAGATAGTTTAGCTTGGAACAATATTTGGTTTGGATTATCGCTATCCCCTTTTAATAACGTACATGGCAGCCTAGGTCCTTCACCTGCAGGTACTAGGCACACACCTGTCTTCAGACAATGCACTTAGCAACCTCACAATCCTCTCTACTCCCATCAACATGGGGTTGCATGTACTCCCAACTCTGAACACTAGCACAAGCCTCCCACCCCGAGTAAATCAAAGTTCGACAGTTTCTATTCAGGTTCGTTTCCAATGTATCTAAGTATGAAGAACAGGAGGATTGATCTGACCTGAACTGGCTTGGGGAGCAAACACAGTAAGTCATACTGTGTCCTCTAATAAACTTTTAAGGGGAGTCCCCTATTTGTTATCTTATACCCAAGCTCAACAGAGTAGGTATGTGATCAAAATCAGATGCATTGTGGGAAGGACTATACACAGTAGGAAAAATTAGTATATGACCTAATCTATCAATCAAAGGGAAAGAACCACTTCTACTACACCCTTAGTAACCAACTATTCCTTCTCTCAACCCCCATAGAGGGAGTCCCAAACAATATTGGGACACCTCCTGTAGTTGGAGAGGGTTCATTTCCTGGCCACCCAGCCCTGAAATAATCACACGGAAACTATATTAATTGCAATACTGTTTGACCAATAGCTTAAGCATATTTCTAGCTAGTTCTTATATCTCAAGTTAACCCATTTCTATTATTTTATATTTTACCACAAGGCTTGTGGTTTACCGGCAAGGTTCTGGCACGCCTGTCTCCTGTGGCGGCTACATGGCATCTCACTGACTCCTCCTACTCTCTCTCTATATATATCTCTTCCAGCCTAGCTATTTTCTGTTAAGCCATTGGCCCAAAGCAGCTTCTTTATCAATTAACCAATAAAAGCAACACATATACAGAAGGACTTCCCACATCACCACCCCCACCTAATCTCACCCATCCGGCTCACTGTTTACTATTTTCTTCACTCCTAATAAAGTGGCTTTGTCTCTACACATCTGCATGATCCCTTATTATCAAATCTCTGGATGGGAGGCCCAAACTTATAAATCCCCAGTCCAGATCTACACCACTCCAAAAGTGGGACTGCAAATCCTCATTACTATGCACGCCAATACATATTAATCCAAACCAAAATCAAAATAGTGCAAAAGACATCACCAATAAAAAGAGCTTGTGAGGCTGATGTGGAATGGAATCCCCATCCCTCACATCCAGTGAGCAAGCAACTTACTTAATTTTTCTTCCTCTCTGAGTGAGAAAAACAACGTCCAATATCCAAATTCTAGCAGGGCTGTTAGGATTTAATTCATGTGAGACACGGAACCCAGTTACTGGCACAAAGTAAATGTGGCTATTGTATTATTATCCCTGCTTCCTCCCTCAGGATTTTCTCTCTGTTACATTTAGCAGATTGAGAAGAGGCCTGACCTAATTGCTCACTCTTAACACATTTTTAATCCTCAGAGTCTGCTTCTGCTTGCCAAGACTTTCCCCTCTAGAGGCCAGGGCCTGGGATTTGTAATCTTTCCTGAGCTGGGTGTGTATTTCTGGGACTTTGAGACTCTGGATGCCCCAGGTGACTGCACCCAGCTTAAGAGTTCATTCCTGGAGAAGTCTCTGCAGTGTCCTGTGCACAATCTGCATGTGTGTTTTGGCTGCTGCAGCTGGAGAGACTGCACTGAGGGCCGCCCCCTGCCTTGGGTGGACAGTAGCCTTGGCCCCTCATGTGAGAGAAGAGATGGCCCACCCACCTAGAGGAAGCAGAGAGAGGGCTGGGAAGCCCTGGGTCTCCCTGGTCTAGAATTACTATGTAGACTTCTAAATCAAGAGAGGAAGGGTGGGGCCAGATGGGCTGTTGGCTGGAAGTCTCCTGTACCAGTTGTGACTTCATCTTAGGTAGGCTGTGACCTGATAGCATCAGGCCTTTCACAACTGGGAAAACTCCAATCCACTCCTGTTTCTGGATGGCTCAGCTTCATTTTAGAGAACTCATAAATGTGTCCCGGGATCATTAAAAGGACAAATTGCAAATGCTCCCTTTAATGCCTTTAGACAATTGCAAAGGTGTCACAGAATATGCACTTTGTGATTGGCGGGTGCACGGCACTCACGCTGCAGGTTCTCTGGTCAAGCGAGACTGAGCCCACATCCCTTGCTCTCTGCCAAGGTTCCCTCAGACATTCTGTGCAGGTAGAGCTCTGTGTGTGTGTGTGTGTGTGTGTGTGTGTGTGTGTGTGTGTGTGTGTGTGTGTGTGTGTGTGTGTGTACAAGAGAGGAAGTGCTGCTGATGTCTACATAAGGTGGAACCTCTGGTTTCCTGATCCGGGAGTGAGTGTGGAGGCCAGAGCACAGGTACTTCCTCACCAGGCCTGGTAGCCTCGGAGCCATTCAATCCTGACTGATGCTCATAGGTAAATGGGCTTCCCCCACCCTTGACCATAAAACTACATCCAAGAATCCTTGCTGCAGAGCAGGCTTCTGTGCCTCAGGAGGGCTGTTGTGCCCCATCTACCCTGGGTGAGATATGCTTGCTGGGACCTGGGAACAGGGTGGGCAGGAGTTAGCGGGGTGGGGGGGTCGCTGAGGACAAGAAGGATGGGCAGAGCAATAAGAAGACAATGTCATGACTTTGAGGCTCCCTGTCTCTGAAAGAGCAGAAGTGAGGTCCCTAGATAGTGAGACTTGGTGGCAAGGGCAGAGGTCTGGTCTCCCCCTCCCAAACTATCTTCTTGCAAACTGCAGAGGAAAAGGGAACACTCTGAAAAGGGGAGAGAGATAGTAAGAATTGAATACCTCTTCCCTATAAGACATGTTATCCACAGGTCAAAAATAACCAAATTTAGCAATTTGAATCCAATATGTGCTGACACACTCTGAGTCTGTACAAACACGGAAGATGCATGTTGTAATTCCCACTGTCCATGTTAGACATTAAAGGGACCTGACCAAAGTGTCTGTGGTAGAGACAGATCCCTGTGGTTTGTAGGCCCCCAGCACTTGACCCTCTTATCAATGACAATACCGTGAAGTGTGTTGCTCAGAGTTACAGCTTCCTATGCTGGTAATCCTCTTGTTCTTCTCCTGTGATGTACTAAGAAATGCCTGGGGCATCGCTGAGGCACTCCCATGGGTGTGTCTGTGAGGGCTTCTGCAAAGAGGATTCACATCCCCATAAACGCATGACACCATCACTGACTGAAAGGGAGGAGAGAGAAAGTTAACTGGGTACCAGTATTTGTCGCTCTCTGCTTCCCGACTGAGGACCCCTGACGAGCGTTTCTCAACGCTGGACAGCATCCTCTCAAACCACGAGCCAAAATAAAGTATGCCTCCTTAAAATTGCTTCTTTCCAGGTGTTTGGTCACCCCCAGGTCACCTTCCACCAATGCATCCAACATTTTTGTCCTGATTCGTTTGTTTTTCTTCCCAGTTCTCACCTTGATGCTTATCAGGGTGTACACTGCTCTCTGGTGTAGGCCCCAGGAAGATATTGGGACAGAAGGAGAAGGGAGGGGAAGACACGGGAGAAATGCTGAGTGCCCTGCTTCCATCTAAGCCTGGGTCTCTCTTACAGTGTTGGCCCTCCCGACGCATGCACCCACTGCTCCCCCACTTCACCCCGTCTTGGAGACTCTGCTGTAATGGGAATGTGGTTTGAAAGTATACTCTAACTGTTCGTGTGTAGAGGCTTGGGCCACATGTGGTGATAGTGAGAGATGGAGGAATCTTTACAATGGTAGGTAAGGTACCTACCCACAGGCATTAATGCTGGGATGGGGGAGTAGATTCAGTCGCATCAGAACGGATTGTTATAAAGCAAGGTCACGGTTCTGTCCCTCTCCCCCTCTCCTCCCTCCCTCCCCCGACTTGCTTCACTGTGTGATCAATCCTTCTTCTATACATTCTCCTATATGCTACTTGCAATGATGTCACCAGAGCCAGAGGTGCTAGCCCTAAGATCCTAGCAGCCTCTTTTCTCAACAAAGCACCCAGCCTCCATTATTCTGTTATGACACTAGAAAGCGGGCCAAGACAGACAGTAATCGCCTCTTCTCCCTTGTTACCATCACCAGGAATCATTACCTATTGGCTTCCCTAATCTGGTCCACTCCCTTATCCTTTATGCTCCCGTGCAACTTCACAGCCAACTTGCTTTTCTTCCATGGGGTCCGTGCCCCATGCACTGTCCAGGGTGCTCTTTTCTCAGTGCTACTCCTGCCTTCCTTCCCCCAGCATGTGGACCCTGGTCTCTTCTGCACCCTGGGTCCTTTCCATCAGTTCTCTGGCCTGTGGAATTCCAGAAATCTCTTCTTCCAGGAATGATGTCAGCAGTTCTGAGATTAAGCCAGAGATGAGTGCTATCAGCGCTGGGCCAATAGCAGCCTTAAGGCCTCACATCTGAGGCTAGAGAGAGGACTTAGCAGGTAAGAGGATAGGACATGGTCTCTGTTCCCAGGACCTGGTTCCTGTTCCCAGCACCCACATGGCAGCTCCTAGATGTTTGTAACTCCAATTCCAGAGGATCTGACCCCCCTCTTCTGGTTGCTAGGGGCACTGAACGCACATGGTGGATATACAGACATGCAAGGAAAGCACTTATGCACATAAAATAAAAACTTCTCATTTTTAAAAATCTGACAGCTGGAAACATAAATCAAAGGGGAGGTGACAGAGACTGGGGTAGGGTGAAAGCCAGAGTCATAGAAATGACTTGAGTGTGAAGCACTGTGTCCGAGGGTGAAGGCAGAAGGTACAGACATATGTGGTTCCTACTTCTGCCAGATGCAAAAGAGACTGCATGGGCATGGTCACATGGTCACATGGTCACAGGAAACAATAGGAGCCCAGATACTGGAACCGGTAGCAACAACAGCAACTCTCCTAGGAAAGTGTGGTGGTTTAAAAGAAAATGGTCCCCAAAGGGAGTGGCACTATTAGGTGTTATGGCCTTGTTGGAGTAGGTGTGGCCTTGTTGGAGGAAGTGTGTCACTGTGGAGGCAGGCTTTGAGGTTTCCTATGCCTATGCTACACCCAGGGTGACAGTTCATTTCCTGTTGCCTGCAGATCAAGATGTAAGAACTCTCAGCTCCTTCTCCAGCACCATGTCTGCCTGCACACCACCACATCCAACCATGATGACAGTGGACTAAACCTCTGAAGCTGTAAATTAAATTTACACCCAATTAAATGTTTTCCTTTATAAGAGTTGCTGTGGTCATGGTGTCTCTTCTGAGCAATAGAAGCCCTAACTAAGATAGAAAGGAAGAACAGAACGCTGACTGCTTTTTGTTGCTGGAATGAAACATCATGGCCAAAAGCAACTCATGAAAGAAAGAGCTTATTTTGGCCTAGGGGTCCTCAGGGAAAGTCCATAATGGTGGGATAGGCATGTCAGCAGGGAGGTGGAGCAGGAAGCCAAGAGATCACTTCTCAACAGCAAACAGGAAGCAGAGAGAGTGACCCGTAAGTAGGGCAAGGCTACAAACTCTCAAAGCCCGCCTCCAGTGACATATTTCTCCAGCAAGGCTCCCCAACCTAAACCTCCCCAAACAATGTCACCATCTGGGGACCAAATAAGCCTATGGGATTGGGGAAGGGGCAATTGCTCATTCAAATCCCCACAGTGAGGCTGCCTATGGAGAAGACTAGGGATGCCTAGCCCTGTGGCAGTGGGACATCAACGTGCTTGTGCCTGACCCTCCTGGGGGAACATGGGCACTCTGACCAGGAGAGATGGTAGTTTGGGAAGGGAGCGCCCCTCCGGGTTCCACAGCCCTGCCTCTGACTGGGTCCTGACGCTTCCTGACTCCTTGCCAGACTGGATCAAAGTGTGGTTCCAGGTGATCACTCAGAAAAGAAGATTCTTCACCTGTCTGAGGCTAGTAACTTTCGCCTCTTCCAGGCAGGCCTTTCGCGAGCAGGCTGGTAGCCGCATGACTGCACAGAGAGCCAGGCTGCATATTTCTTTTCTATAGGAGAGGCAGAGAACACAGTTAAGGTTGAGGAAGCCCAGCAGCATCTAATTCTAGATTGAGCTTGTGGCGCCATCTACTGTAAAGGATATGCCACTCCTTGGCCACATGGCTGTCACAGTGGTCCTCCTGTCTCAGACGGTGGTGTGTGTGAAAATCTCCTGAAAAGTTTGCTAGGAATGAACTTGGCTTCAGATCCTGACATTTTACCTTCGTTTGCCTGGCGTGGAATCTTAGGATGTGGTTCCTAAGATTCAAACATACATGTGCTGAGGATTGAGCCAAGGGCCTTGTGCACAGCTCAAGTGCTGTTCTTCTGAGCTACACACAGCTCCAATATCTTTCTAGAGAACATCTTAGGTAAAAGTTCCTAAGACAGCTCTCTGGAGCATATGACAGAGAACCTAGAAGAGGATTGTCTCTCCTAAATGAGCTGTTCTGATTGAATAATTACACAGACGCAGAAATTTGAGGTGGACTCCAGAAATACAAACATAAATTAACGTAGCCACTTTTTTTTATCTGCTCCTTCAATTTTTTGTAATTGTTTTTATTGAGCTATACATTTTTCTCCACTCCTTTCCCTTCCACTCCCTCCCCCTCTACCCTCTCCCGTGACCCCCACACTCCCAATTTACTCAGGAGATCTTGTCTTTTCCTCCTTCCTATGTAGATCCATGTATGTCTCTCTTAAAGTCTTTGTTGTCTAGGTTTTCTGGGGTTGTGCACTGTAGGTTGATTCTTTCTTTGCTTTATGTCTAAAAGCCACTTATGAATGAGTATATGTTATATTTGTCTTTCTGGGTCTGGGTTACCTCACTCAATATGGTGTTTTCTAGATACATCCATTTGCAGGCAAATTTGAAGATGTCATTATTTTTTTTTACATTGTGCAAATGCCACAATTTATTTATTCATTCTTCGGTTGAGGAGCATCTAGGTTGTTTCCAGGTTCAGGCTATTACAAATAATGTCGCTATGGACATAGTTGAGCACATGACCTTGTGCTATGATTGAGCATCCTTTGGATATATACCCAGCAGTGGTATTGCTGGGTCTTGAGGTAGATTGTTTCCTAATTTTCTGAGAAACCACCATACAAGTTTCCAAAGAGGCTGTACAAGTTTGCACTCCCACATAGCCACTTCTGAATTCTTAGTCTCAATATCTCACCCCGAGTGCTGACATAAGCATTGTACTACCCAGGGTTCTCAAAACTGAACCAGCACAAGGTCACAGGCATAGGAATAGATTTACTGTGAGGCATTGTCTCATACAACTATGGAAGATGATAAATCCCAAAATCAGCTAGAGACTAGGGAGAAAGAACCCAGGTTCTGATCTGAAAACAGAGAGACTCAAAACCTAAGAAGAAGTGATGTTTTAGTTAGAGTTTGATGGCAGGAAAAGTCCTGCTTTCTGGCTCAGACTCTTGGGTAGAAGGCAGTCCTCTTTTTTGCAATAGCATCTGGGTTTGTTCTCCTCGCTCCTTAACTGACTGAGTGAGACCCACCAACTGATCTGAGCGTTGATCTCAGTCAAAAACACTTTCACAAAGAGAATAATGTTTGACCAAATATCTTAGTATCCAAAGGCCAAGTTAACACATAATATTAATCCTTACAAATCTACCCTTGTTGACCTGGTGAGCACATGCACACACACGCACACATGCACACATGCACACAGACACACACACACACACACACACACACACACACACCTTCTTAAAACATCTTTAGTCTTTAAATAAAGGCAATAAAATGGTCATGAATCTGCTTAGAGGTACACAACTCTCCTAAGTACTACTGAAAATGCACTAGACTCTTGCCAAGGAAAGGAGGTCAAGCCTCTGAGTGAAGTAAGCTCCTAATGTGACAACTTTTTAATACTATAATATAAAATGTAAAGTGTTTCAATATGACCTGCACTGGTTACTTATTTTCTCTGTGTTGCCAAAATACCTAAGAGGACAACTCAAGGGAAGAAAGGTTCATTTTCTTTCCATTTCCAAGGGCTCGGTCCATCATCTCTGCACACTTGACATCATGGTGGTGGGGGTGGGGAATGAGAGCCCTCAGTTCACACCAGCCAAGGATCAGGGCATGTCAGGCAGCAGCCAATGATAATACATAGACACACATCAGTGACCTACTTTCTTCGGCCAGTTCCTGTCTTCTAAAACTTCCAGAACCTCCCAAAACAATCCCACCAGCTGGGGACCAGCCTCTCAATACAAGAGGCTTCTGGAGGACATGCATATACAAGGCAAATACTATATTATAAATATACTATAATTATATTGTATATTAATTATAAAGATATTATATGTTTTTAATATTTAAGGGGAGGAGAGAAAAAGGGAAAATCACAAGTGATCCATAAATACATACACATTCAGTCTTTCTCTCTCTTTCTCTCTACCCTTATATTAGTTACACTTCTGTTGCTGAGATAAAATACCATAACCCAGGCAATTTAGGGAAGGATTAATTTTGCCTTACAGTTCCAGAGGGATAGAATCCATGATGTCCGGGAAGGCAGGGCCACGGGAGCAGGACGCAGAGAGATCGTGTTTTCATCCACACACAGGAAGCAAAAACATGCAGTAGAATGAGGTTGTAAACCCTCAAAGGCCACCCACAGTGATAAAGCTCACTACTCAGGCAATTCTCCACCCTTAAAGATTTCAAAACCTTCCCCCACCAACTGGGGGCCACGTGTCCAAATACAAGAGCCTGGGGAAACATTTCTGATTCAAAGTAGAAGACTCCTATTCCACTATGGATTCCATGCCCCCATGACTGCCAATAAGAAACTAACTTAGCTGGTGATGGTTCCTTACCTGGTAAGGTAACATAAACTTTCATTTCTGAGGGGTCTTGGTTATTAATAATCTTGTCTGAATTGGGTCCTTGTGGTTTCCCATTGCTTACTCAGAGCGTGTGATATTGTAAGGGATTGCCTGAGAGCCTCTGCGTGCACACATGCTCTTTCTTACCTCCATTCCAGAGTAGTCTAATTTCTCCATGGAAAGATTGATAACCATGTAAATCACACCAAGCTGTTATGGAATACTACTTTAACTAGGTGTTGGTGGAGGCTGCTTGTTTATTTCCTGGCCACCTAGACTCAAAATAATTACACAGAAACTATATTAATTGCAACACTATTTAGCCAATAGCTTAAGCATGTTTCTAGCTAGTTCTTCCATCTTAAATTAACCCATTTCTATTAATATGTGCATCGTCTGTGGTTGTGGCCTACCAGTAAGGTTCCATCTAGCATCCATCATCTGTCTCCTGTGGCAACTACATGGCTTCTCTCGACTCTGCCTACTCTCTCCTCCTCTATCTGCTTGGAATTCCCACCTTGCCCTATTCTGTGCTTCAGTAGGCCCAAAGAAAATTCTTTATTAACCAATGGTATTCACAGTATACAGAGGGGAATCCCACATCACCTCCCCTTTTCTGTCTAAATAAAAAGGAAGATTTTAACTTTAACATAGCAAGATTACATACAACAAAACAATTATCAACCAAGAATTATAGTTACAGTATTTATATCTACTTTATCTTTTATCATAACTAAGGAAAACTGTAACTATAACTATCTATTCTTTGACTCCATCAAAGACTCCAGAAGGGTATATTACCTAAGTAAATAGGAAGTGCATTGTAAGCAACTTCCAAAACTCTAGAATTGACAGAGACATCTCACTGCCTGAACAGTCACCCAAAGTTCTTCTGAAACAGTGGGGCACCCATCTTCAGCCTACAGGCTCATAGTATCTGGCAGGCTTTTCCATGAAGCAGGAAATTTCAAAGACAGTTCCACCCATATTGGCAGCTTGTATATATGTTGTTTTAGCTTAGCAGCCCCCAGAATCAATATCTCTCTGTAGTCAAAAAATTCAAAGAAAACACAATAATATACATAATCCATATTTATGTGACATATTTTTCTTTCCTCCTTTATTCTATGCCTGTCTGTATTCTGTCTCTCTAAAGACTTTGTTTTTTTTTAAACAATTTACTTATTTTTATAGTTGCCTATACTCTTTTTCTTCTCTCTCCCGAGCCTATATACATTTTTCCAACACTGTGACCCATTTAGAGGTCTTTTCCACCTGGATTTATCTTTATTGCGTGCATATCTGTAATTAGTTTTTGACCAGGACAGCTTTATTTTTTAATGCTAAGCAGGCGTGGCTAGGACCAACTCCACAGCAATATCTGTTGGCTTTGCCCAGTCCAACATGGCGGAGGCATGTTCACTGCCTCTGAGAGCCATGCACGTTGACCCAGCTCCAGGGTCACAGTGGGTCTGTGTCACCATTAGCAATTTGTAACATCTTACTCACAGACCCCATTTAAGTGCTCAGCCTCCTGAAAGAGCCAGAGCTGATCCTGCAACTAGCACAAACCAGGAAGCCGCCATTTCAAAACCATGTGGGTTTGTTTGTTTGTTTTCTAATGCTGAATCAGGAACACCTCTCTTAAAGGAGCTGTGGCACCCTTGTTTGCTGCCAGTAAACAGAGCCCATCTGAAAAAAAATGCAGCTAAACTTCGGGGGTTTTGTGTCTAGAATTCCTTTCCAAGCTCTCTCAGGTTTTATATGGACTTAGCTGGCACACGTTGGCATGCCAATTGGTAGTCCGAGGCTGTTCGTTCGTTTCCCAGCCACCCAGACCCAAAATAATTACACAGAAATTATATTAATTGAAATACTGTTTGGCCAATAGCTTCAGCATATTTCTAGCTAGTTTTTACATCTTAAAGTAACTCATTTCTATTATTCTGTGTATCGCCATGTGGTTGTGGTCTACCAATAAGGTTCCATCTGGCATTTGTCTCCTGCAGCGGCTACTTTATAAAACAGTGGTAGTCACAGCATACAGAGGGGAATCCCACATCAACTAGGCAAAGATATGCTACATTGGTTTATGTCATAAAATATTACTTTAATTATGTAAAGATGTGTTACATTTATTTATGCTGTTTACATTGTTAACAATGTAAAAATGTATTGCTTTGCCTGCCTAAGGCACCTGATTGGTCTAATAAAAAGCTGAACCTATACAGGCAGCTGCCAATGAGACAGACATACAGAATGAAAGAAAAGTAAAAAGCCCTGAGGCAAAATGTAGATGAGGAAAAATAGGTTAGTTTAAGTTATAAGAGCTAGTAGGACAAGCTAAGGCCTAGCATTCATAACTAATAAGAAGCCTCTGTGTCATGATTTGGGAGTTGGTGGGTGGCCCAAAAGAAAGCCTATTACACCTGTCTCCTTCCTTGACCTGGTGGCTCAGAAGCATGAAGAGCCTAAAGTGGCCAGGTGACAATGTTCCTGAAGGTCAGGGGAGAAGCCCCAGCTGCTGGGGGTCCCACTAGACAGGGCTCAGGAATACCTTCAGAATGTCAGCTGAAGAGACAAGCAGTGGTGAAGGCAGGAAAGGAACTTTATTCTGTGTGACCACACCAGGAAGAAGAGGTCTTAATGGGCTAAGACCACCGTCAATGTGCTTAACACCCTCG
This sequence comes from Ondatra zibethicus, assembly GCA_004026605.1. Taxonomy (NCBI): domain Eukaryota; kingdom Metazoa; phylum Chordata; class Mammalia; order Rodentia; family Cricetidae; genus Ondatra; species Ondatra zibethicus. The sequence goes on along the minus strand of PVIU01023192.1, from coordinate 4,571 downwards.
GGGTAGAAACAAGGGCATGGATTGGAGGTGTCCACAGTGGTAGTCCTGGCTCCTGAGTCATCAGCCTCTATGTTAGAAACAAAGGCATGGATTGGAGGCTTACACAGCAGTAGTCCTGGTTTCAGAGCCTGGCCTTAGTTCAGCTGATCACCATCCCAGGATCTACCTTGCACAGCTAAGATACCAAGATCTCTGCGGACTAGAGAATAGTTTACGCCTTTTCTCTTAATATGTTCATGCGTCAGCCTGTTGTTCCTGGGATCCAAGGTAACTGTAGCAGAGAAAGACTCACAAGAACTAAGAAGAAAGAAACAAGGTGGACTCAGAAACAAAATGGAGTTAGCTATGTCAGTGATTGGGCCCTCCTTCACAGCCAGTCTTGAAGCCCAGTTCAGTGGGATCCCTGTTGTGACTCCTAGCAGGAGCTGGAACCATGATCTCCAAGTCGGCCAAGTACAAGGGATAGGGAGCAAAAATCTCATGTCTGTATCACTAGAGATGATGGTCAGAGGCGTCACCACCACTTAATACCCCCAATTCCTGAACCCATGAACTCCAGCTATGAGAAAAGCAACACAGTGTACTATCCTGATTGAAAGCAAATAGTCTTCAGCCCTGTGCCTGGCAAGGAGCTGCCAACCAGCTGGGCTGCCACAAAATCACTTCAAAAGCCAGGTCACAGTACTACCCAGCCAGCGGCTTCAAAATAATGGTACAGAGTACAACCACGAGAATAGGGTTCCCCTGCCTCCACCTGCCTGCCTCTGAGAGGGAATCAGGTTTTTTTTTTTTTTTCCTACCCGCAGACTCTTGCTGAAATATTGACTTGTCCAAAGCCTCCAGCCTGCCAACTTTGGGACCAGAACTACGCTGTGGACCGTCCTGAGGTTCTGGCTCACCCTGTAGACTTTGGAGGGTGCAGATCTCTGTAACTGCACAAATCAACCCCTTAGAATAAGCAGATGAATGGATTCATCCAGGTCCAGTTTCTGGGAAAACTCTGACTGAAATAGATTTGTGCTGACTGACCAAATACTTGAGGTATTCAGAATGAACCGTCTGCTGTAGTTTGGATGTGGAATCCCACCACGGCCTGAAGCCTTGGTTCCCAGCTATTGGTGCAACTTAAGAAAGGAGGAAAACTTTCTGAGCTGGAGCGTATTGGAAGAAGTAACTCATGGATGGCTTGCCTTTGAGGGCAGCTTGCTCTGAGCCTCTCCTTGTTCCCTCTGTTTCCACTATGAGGTGAGAGGCTTGATTCCACTGCGCCTGTCCTTCATGGTGTGCTGCGTCACCTCAGGCCCTTTAGGCCAGATCAAGACAACTATGGACGGAGGCCTCTGGGACATAATTCCTCCCCTGGGTGAATTTCCTCAGGCACTTATCACAGTGCTGAGAGGTGTGAAAAATACACAGCGCTCCTCCTTCCTTCAGCTCACGTAGGTATCACTGTACTCCCAGTCAACAAACAGAAAGTTGGTCATCATCCTTGGTTGTGTCTTCCTCACTCCCCAAAGATGCCGATGAAGATTCTTGCTGTTACGTCACCCCCTTCTTGTCCTGCTTCAATTCAGGTCCTGCCATCATTTCATAGACAACTCAACAGCACTCCTAACAGGCCTTACTGGTGCTCTCTATTACTTTCTTAAATCTGTTTTTTTTTTAAATATGTTATTCAAAGTGATATATTTCTTGGCTCACTCTTTAAATGGAATCACTTTTAAACTTCCATAGACCTGGAGCAGAGGTTAGCAAAGTTTGTACTTGAAGAAGCATTGTATTAGTCAGGGTTCTCTAAAGGAACAGAACCAACAGGATGAATATATATATATATTAGCGTCGTGGGTAATTTGTGTCTGTGAAGACATTGACGCATTTATTTGCATTTCACTAGCTTAGAGTCTCTCAGGGTATTCTTTTCCTCTCCTTTAAAGCCCCTGTGTGGTCTAAAGAGGCACATATATTTCTTTAATAAATTGCCTTACCTCTCTCTATATAAAGAATTTATTAAATCACTTTATATTAAAATAGTGACAACAGTCATCTTGCACCTGAGAGGCTGAGAAGCCAGTAATTGCTCAGTCCTTGATGCTGAATGTCTTACAAATCCCAATCTGGTGCCTAAAACCTGAAGGGTTTCTGGAGGAAGTGCTGATCATTAGATCTTGGTGGCAGTGTAGAAATACTGGTTCTGATATCAGTGAAGGAAGGAATCAGCAGCATCAGGAATGGGGTAAATCATCTCAGGGAAGGCCGAGAGAACAAAGGGCAACCGAATAATCAACCACCCGGTAGCCGTGCCATTTTGCCTGAACTATTACCAGACGGTGCTACCCACATTCCAGATGGATCTTCCTACATCAATTAAGGCAATGAGAACAATTCTTCAGCTGAGACCCCTAACTCAGGTGATTCTAATTTGTGGGAAGTTGACATGAAAACTAAACATAATATGTGCACACATGACTGGGCGGTGGTGGTGCACATGTACACCTTTGCCTTTAATCCCAGCACTTGGGAGGCAGAGGTGGGTGGATCTCTGTGAGTTTGGGGCCAGCCTGGTCTACAAGAGCTAGTTCCAGGACAGGCTCTAAAGCTACAAAGAAACCTTGTCTCAAAAAAAAGTGCCCACATACCATATACACATGCACTCAACACACACATCAAGTGCACATATACACACAGATGCACACATACAGAAGACGCACACAGAGACAGACATACACACTCAAACTCACAAAGACATTGTATGCTCATTCACACACAAACATACAGGCATGTGTACAGACACAAACATACACACACACACATCATACACACGGATGTGCCCACAAACAAACATAAAGACATACACAGACATACACACACACTCACACATACATCTTACACACTTATGCACAGACACACATAAAGACATGAGAGTAGAAGGAAGATGAGTTTGGATGAGAAAAGGACTCAGTAGAATGGGAGAGAAAAGTAGGAAAGAGAGGGTAACTGAGGGTGAATATAATCAAAATACATTGTATACATGTAAGAAAACACCATAATGAGACCCATTGTTACGTGTAATTAATATACATTAATAAGAACTTTAATGAAAGCAGTGTCCTGTTTATACCAGAAAGGTTTTACCTTACCTGTCAATATCCAGAATGAAGGGGTGCCTCTTTAGACCACACAGGGGCTTTAAAGGAGAGGAAAAGAATACCCTGAGAGACTCTAAGCTAGTGAAATGCAAATAAATGCGTCAATGTCTTCACAGACACAAATTACCCATAACGCTAATCTACTACAACTTAGAATTGTAAAGAAAACCCCAGGTCCAGGGCTTGGTTGAAAGCACAGTTCTATCTTTTCCTTGCCGTGAAAGCTGGAGGAGGCCACTCAGTGTCCCCAGGTCTCGGCTTCCTGGTATGTAAAGATATCTAATAACACCACCCACAGTCATTTTGAAATTTAATGGGCTAATATTTGCACAATGCCTACCTTTAAAGATGTTCTGCTTATTAAATAAATGAACAAAATAAAGGTAAATCCACATAAGCCTGAAGAACACCAAAAGAAAATATCAAAGCAAAGACAAGTTCCCTTTTATTTCTTTTTACGATTAGCAATTAAGCAGGCCATATGCAGTCTCCTCAAGACCACATGGCTGGTAAGTAGATTGTGATTTGAACCAAGGCAATGAAGAGTTCCACTCTTGTTCTGGGGGTTTCCTCAAAGACAATGATGGGCAGTAGAATACAGTAAAATGAATTAGACAAAAATAAATTTTAAATACAAAGGCAGAATAATTCATCTTCAACCAAAAAAAAATAGAGGATTCACCACAAGAGACCATCATTAAAAGGAATTCACGGAAGCTGGAGACATATTGGCACAGTAGTAAGAACTTGTACCATTCTTCTGGAGGACACAGGTTCAGTTCCCAGCACCTACACTGGATAACTCACCATTCCAGAGGACCTAATGCCCTCTTCTGGACTCCACAGGCATCCACGCGCGCGCAAACACACACACACACGCACACACACACACACACACACACACACACGCATACACGCACACACTTAAAAATAAAAAGTAAATTTTAAAAAGGAATTTAGAAGGTATTCTTTTAAAACAAGAAGAATTACTCCAAAAGAAGTATCTGACTATAGACCAGAATGAGAAAAATAAAAGAGTAATGTCACAAATATGCCTAAGCTGCATGGCTTACATGATGCTGTGATGAGAGACCCTGGGTGTTTAGAAGGCAACTAGAATTAGCATAGTCACTGTTGTGGGATATCTGTGCAGTGTGTGAATTAGATAGTCACTGTTGTGGGACATCTGTGCAGTGTGTGAATTAGCATAGTCACTGTTGTGGGACATCTGTGCAGTGTGTGAATTAGCATAGTCACTGTTGAGGGATATCTGTGCAGTGTGTGAATTAGCATAGTCGCTGTTGAGGGATATCTGTGCAGTGTGTGAATTAGCATAGTCACTGTTGAGGGATATCTGTGCAGTGTGTGAATTAGCATAGTCGCTGTTGAGGGATATCTGTGCAGTGTGTGAATTAGCATAGTCAC
>PVIU01023191.1:0-28097 GCA_004026605.1 Ondatra zibethicus | reverse complement strand
AGGAGGTGGTTTTGGATGGTGCCTATGAGTATTGCCTGTTTCATATGTCAATGATTATATGATATATTGCATCATATTGTATTAAGTTATGTAAATGTTTCTAAATTACCCATACTATTACAGAATACAAAAGTATTTTAACTTAGCCCGAAGGTATGTACACAGGGGCAACTCTGAAATGCGGGATTAAAAATAAGTCCAGTTGCTTTCCCATGGGAAACGGGTGACCCTAGCCATTTCGATGCTTTGGGACAATAATACAGATTTTATTCACATATAATCTTAACCTAAATTTAGATTTAGCTCCCCAGGGGACATGTGATAGTATCTGGACACATTTTATTTGGCGTAGCTCAGAAGGGTAGAGGAGATAGTACTGGAATTTATTAGGCAGGGACTGGACATGGAGCTCAATATTCGGCAACGTGGAAGGCACCTGCTTACAGCGAAGAATTATCCCCCTGAGAAACACAGCCGGACAACATCTGAGGTGCTCTGACATAGGCTCACAGCACCATCAGTTACTGGGAAAGGACCAGCTGCCATTGCCTTAAATAAGCATTGGTATTCAATGCCAAACCTGACAACACAAAGCTCAGTCCCTGAGTTTCTTTGGGTTCCACACTTTTGTTTGTTCTCACTAAGAGAGCACGGAGGCTTTTGTGGTTCTCTGTGGCACTAGGACGAGTACAAGCCTCCCTGCCCTTTCTAACAACACAGTCAAGGTGACAAGAAGCCAGAACCCTAAGGGTGAAACTTGAGCGTGGCAAACAGAATAACTCTACCTTTTAGCCTTGTCCCCATCGACATGTCTGTCTTATTTCTCTCCGGATCCCACTGATAGGTCTGAATACAAAAACTTAACTTTTTATATTAATATAATTCAATTCCTTTGAATTCTATATTTAGATATTAAGAATAGCTTTCTAATAAGTATGAAAGTTTCTATCACAACATCTTAGCATATAACTTGAGAAGAAATTAAATCCATTAATTTTTAACATGGCTAGACGACAACGTATTGTGCAATGGTATGGTATCCAGGTAGAGAAGAGTAAATCAAAATGTTTCTCTTTAGCAAAAGAGACTCATTTACAGTCCAGATGTGGGTGTGTAGGTGATTGCACAAACAACTTGTTAGTTGTAAACCAAGCGTGGTAGAGGCCAATGCTCACGCTAGAAAAGGAATTTCTATTATTTAGGGGACAAGAAGGAACTCTTCAGGATTTCAGAGCAAGGGTATCCCACAAGCAAATAGGAGCATGAATAAGCTAACCAGGAAAGCAATTGCCTGACTAGGCTGTAAGGAAGACAACACACATGGAAGTTAGAGAAGATCATGAAAACTCGGAAAGAGTTAATAAATGAGACAACAAGAAGCTTAATAAGATATCCCCAGATTATATATACAGAGCGTGCAAAATGAAGCCGGATTCATTCAAGGGTTCTGGAGGATGATATATTCAATAAAAGAAGTTTGAATTCAGAAGAAAGAACACTCAAGGAGAAATATACTCTTTTTGGACTTAGCTTGAGATATGGGGATGATCTTCAAGAAGACATTTCTACCATGCAATTCATAATATTAGGATAAAATTAACTAGTGAAGATAGAGATGATAGAATAATTTAGATAATGCAAGGAATGGGACCTGGAGGGATGGCTCAGCCATGAAAGGCTGGGCTCACAATGAACATAATGCAATGAGTGGGAAGAGCCATGCATGGGAAGGCGATCATTAGAGCCACAAAACCTTTCTGAGACTGCGGCTCGAAGGAAAAAAGGGTAGGATCTTATGGAAAAGCTCATTTGAGGGAATAAAATAAAGTAGAAAAAAATGAGAGCCATGACAAAAGGACAGCTTCAGAGCAGCTACCATCGAGATTGAGACGCAAGCAAGGACAGATGAAAATGAACTGAGAGTGAGAGGAATTGATATTAAGGGGCCATCAAGGTCAAGGAGGAGAAAGAGTGAGAGCGGGTTGGCAGGTAGAGAGGCTGTAGGTTATCACTCGTGGATTCTGTGTGGTAGAGGAGAGGGTTACAGCAGAAGGTGGGCTGTAGGTTATCACTCGTGGACTCTGTGTGGTAGAGGAGAGGGTTACAGCAGAAGGTGAGCTGGAACATGAGAGAAAGAACCTCACCTCACAGGAGTGCCTTCTGGTCTCTGAGCATGTCTCTGGACAGCAGAACCAGAACTTGAAACAAGACATGTGTAGTGGTGCATACCTATCGTCCCAGAACTGGAGAGGCCGAGACAGGAGCATCATGAGACACAACCCAGAATACGTTATCTAGTGTGACACTGTCTCAACAAACAACCAGAAAGACAGCAAGGAAAGCCTCATTTTCCTCAGCTTTGTGTTTTCTTCACCTTCTGTTCCTGAAACATGATTATGAAAAACTAAACTTAACATGGAAAACAGAAGAAAAAAAATAACCAAAGGTATTATCAACAAAAGATGAACACAGGTGTCAGCATTTTAGGGAAACACTGAAAAATCTGCAGGGATCACATACAGATCTAGATTCTCTGAGCCGGATTTCTAAGTCTCTAGATGCGTCACCCAAACGTTCAACTGGGTGCTCCTGGCAGAGGCCAGTTCATGGCAGTCTGGTACTCTGTTTCAAATGATGCTGACGAGGAGCTTGGCACGTCTTATATTTCTAGGAATGATGTGTGCCAAAGAAAATTTTATAATTTTGGAAGAGGATCTATGGAAAAGGGCTGATGCGGTACCACTGACATTAGCGAACTATTTCCTAGTCTTTAAAAAGAGATTTAAAACAAATGAACTGCATGTACATGTGTGGGGGTTTGTACATGCGAGCGCAGTGCCTTTGGAGGTCAGAGATGGTATCAGATCCACAAGAGCAGAGGTTCTCAACCTCCCTAACGCCATGGCCCTTTAATACAGTTCCTCATGATGTGGTGACTCCAATCGTAAAATTATTTTTGTTAATAACTGTAATTTTGCTACTTTTATGAATTGCTATGCAAATGTCTGCGTGGCTGGTACTCTTGAGTGCCCCCACCCTCTTGAGGGGTCGCAACCCACAGGCTGAGAACCACTCTCTACAGCTACACTTATAAGTAGTTGTGAGCTGTCCATGCTCTAGCCCCCATTTGCTAATTTATGGGATGAACTGCCAGCCTTTCAACCAAAGCAGTGGCCGCCCCATGTTGGGAGGGCTCTCGGATAGGGTTGGTAGGTAGAGAAGGAGTAACTTACCTCTGCGCCTACCCGACGTGGAACATGAAGAGAACCTACGCGGGATTCATGAAGCCAAGAGCCTGTCTTACTGGGAAGCTCATATCACGAGCAGTTTGAAGGCTCCTCCTCTCTTGGAGATTTTGGAGCACAGAAGATGTGACAGTATAGATGTACATGATGAGAACATCTTCCCAGTCAGGTAGGTGTGTGTGTGTGTGTGTGTGTGTGTGTGTGTGTGTGTGTTTGTGTTGTTTAGAAGTGGAAGAATATGCTGCGATTGCATATAAGGATCAACTGCAGAGTATTCAGTGCTGTTCCTTTGGTAGTATGGACCACTTTTTGAGACACCATCTCCGAGTGGCTTAGCTGGGCTGCTAGCACCAAGCCAACACTACAGTTATAAGCATATGTCATCATGCCCGGCTTGTTTGTTTGTTTCTTTTTACATGGGTTCTGGGGCTTGAGGCATTTAATTGACTGAGAAATCTCTGCGAGTCCTTGTTTTTATACATGAGCTGTGCCATGGATTTGGGTCTCTCATATTCTTGAGAGAGGTGACCTCTAGAACCTCCACATTGTTGGTCTTAAAGCTGAGATTATTGAAATTATCAATTTACAAACAGATTTTTCACTGGAACTAATTTTTCAACTAAACTTCATCTTGAAAGAGACAGGATGTAGATAAAAACAATCTTTTGTTATAAGGAGACCTACTGGGACTAGTATTCTGTCTTTTTGCCTTCCTTAATTTGCTAGCTGTTACCTCAAGATAGTGCCTTAACTTTTATGATAGTGTCCTGTTTTAGCAGTAATAATAATGATAATAGTCTTCTGATCTATAAGTTAATTGGTATTCATTCTAAGTAATTTTAAGACATTTGCTAAATAAATCTTGAAATTCTAGTATATTTTGGGTGCTGAAAATACATTAAAAACAGACTGAGAAAACCCACCCCCATCCCATGAAATCCTTCCCTATCAGCTATGTTCAACTTATTTCCTTGGGATCTGCATACTTTATGAGATAGATGTGCATGGTTTCGTTTTTGTTTTTGTTTTTAACTTCTGAGGAAATCAACACTTGGGAAGATTTATGATGCGCCCCACCCTGGATTGCTGGGTAGATGGTGCTGGGATCACAACCAGACTTTTCATGCCAAAGCAAACTTCACAGCTTGGGTTCCCAAGGTCTCAGTGAGCAGATCTGTATCAATTTTTTTTGAAACTATGAAATTGGGCCCAGAATATTCTGAGGGTCTTGTTACTTCAAAGTCCTTCACAGCAGGCCACTGCACCTTGTCACCAAGTCTTCATGACGTCGGCACTTTCTCTGTTCAAAGCTCACCTCAAGAGCAGGGTGTATTTGAACTCAACTGACAACCAAGGATGACACTTGAAGCTCTGAACCTCCTGCCTCTACCTCCTAAGTGCTGTGACCACAGGGGTGCCCCCGACCATATGATGAGTTCCCTTTAACAGTCCCAGACTAATTCCAACTTGCAGCTGAAGGCTCTTTGATTCATTAGAATAGATCTTTATCGAGCACTTTCTCCTGTGGGCATGGCTTGGACCTTGAGGATTCAAGGGATTTGGTTCCACTTAAGTTTCGCTACTTTATATTGTATATATCTTATATACATGTATATATTTTATGTATATACAACATACTTTATATTGTATATTTATAGTCCTCCCTCTCTCTTTTCCCTTCTTCCTCCCTTTTTCCTTCAAAAAAGTCAGTGAGATCTAAAAAGGAAAATGGGCTTCCCTCGAAGATAAACCAACTGTACCCTACTGTGACTTCCTTTTGAATATTAAAAACACAATAGGGTTCAAATAATCTAGAAGAAAAAGCACCATACTTGCCTTTTGCTGCATCGAGCTAAGACAGTCTTGTGGGGTCACAATGAAGCCTCTCTTGTATCGAATATACACATAGATTTCTCACAAAGGTCTTATTGGTGTGTTGTAAAAGACAAAATAATTACAAGAAACTACTTAGCAAAGCCATTTTAGGGCTCAACAGCCGAACAGAATCTAAAGGCACACTTAAAACTCTCCCAGTGGGGTTATCTGTAGGGTGGCTAAGAAGGAATTACCAATAAGACTGATGCACACCTCTGATAGTCAGTGTTCGGCTTTATTTCCGTCTCAGGTTAACAGAGAACTGTCTCTTTTATTTTGAAGCAAAATAATCAACAATAGTAAGACAGAAACATTTCCTCCCGTCTTCCCTTCCGCCAGAGACGGATTCCCATCACAGTTTTATTATCTTTCAATGGACAACACCGCATGCTTTTCCGAACGCTAGGTCAATGGAACAACACACTTTGGTATTAACTTAAAGTGGATTTCACAGCTTACTTCTGATTTTATGGCACTTCTTCTAGTTTCTGCCAAGAGAGAAAAATTCTGCCTTCCTAGTAGAAGCCTGACGAGCTGTTTCAACTTTATTAACAGCAGTTACAGTCAGCCACTCTTTTGTGTCTGCCTGGGTTCCTGTGAAACTTGGGGTCAAGATGCTGCAATTGGGGAACAACAGTGGAGATGTACTTCCTATTGGCCTTCTACTAAGAAAGACATCAATAGCAAAAGTTTCTGCCAAAAACAAATACTTGGCAATGCAGACCCAATTCAATGATCAAAAAAGGCAGCCACCATCTGTAAGACAAGCACCCAATATAGAAGCAGCAGGAAGGGCTAATTTCTGCCCACAACAAATGCTGGCACATTAGTTTGAGGCCAGGTTTTCAAGAAAGCAGAGCCTCCAGTGTGGACTATGGCACTAATAATTTACTTCACCAACAGAAACCTGAAACAACCCAAGGGAGGTAACCAAAGTTAGAAGGTTAAAACCAGGGAAGCAACGTGATAGCATAGAGCGCTGTAGCCGTTACTCTACCCAAAGTGTTACAAAAGTGAGCAGGGAACTTGTAGGTTTGCTTGTTCACTCACGAGCCAGACTTCTAGAAAAGGACTCCATGGACAAACATGCCTTATATCGACCCACTGAAGACAGAAATGCACACCGCCTCCTGAGATGTCCTGTCTTTATCCCTCTAGGGAGAAGCTTCATCCATGAACGTCCAGGGGGTTGTGCTCCCTCTGAAACCACTCAGTGAGCAAAACTGCCTAAGCTGAGTTTGTCTATGTTCAAAAGAGAGAGAGGAATGGCGTCCGTGAAGAAGGAGGGCACGAGAGAAAGGAAGTGGACCAGAGAATCTGGGAAGAAGTTCTGTGTAGGTTGTGGAGGTTTAGTTCAGTATGGAAGTTTAGATCCAGAAGCAGTTCTGAGCTTCCCAATGGGCAATGAAAAGGAACAAACGAACGAACAAACCACCCTCCCTTCCAAACCAGGAATGTTGATAGCAATTTCCTGATACTCATGCAAAAGAACCTGGAGGATGAATCACAGTGCAACTATTCTGGATACTGAGTCAAGGAAAACTACTATGGGAAACTGCACATTTTAAGAGAATAAGTGATATTCTCATTAACCAGAAGTAAAGTATGGTATGCATGCATATTCTTTCTAGGGCTCCTTTTAAAACGGATTGCATTTATTTATTTGTGCGTGGTGCACACGCCGTGACACATGTGCAATGGCCAGAGAACAACCTCGGGTAGCTTTCCTCTCCCCACACATTCCTGGAGACAGTTTCTTGTGTTGTTCCCTGCTGTGCTGTAGGAAGTCTTACAGCTAGTGGTTTCCCGCCCACTGGGGCGTGGCCTCTTGTGCTATGTGTGCTGATGTGGAGCTTGTGCCCGGCCTCTTTTCCGGTCTCTCTGTTACGGTTGTGGATTTCTGTTTCTGGTCTCCGTTCCAGCAGAGGATTTTGATTTGTGAGTTTACCCCTAAAAAAAAAATAACCATCTATTTCTCAGTTCTGAGCTAGTGTGGGATTTCTTTTAAGCATCTTTCCTCACTGCTGCGTACCTCAGGTGAGCTGGCCCATGAGTATCAGGCCATTTTTCAGTCTTGGCCTCCCAGAGGCATGCTGGGATTACAGCTACTTTTGCTACAGCTCGTGACTGTTACAGGCATCCTGGGGATCTGAATTCAGGTCCTTGAGAGTCCAAGGAGAGCCCCCCACCCGCTGAGGCACTCCTCTGTCACTGCAGCCCTGAGAACGAATGCACCTTATCAGGAAGAAGTGTTGAGAAAATATTTGAAACAAAGTACAAAGACCCACCGTTTTGTCTTCTGAAATCTTGAAACTAGAGCTGAAAGAAACTAATTTTGAAAGAAATCAATGTACAAATGCTTTGCAGCAAACATTCCAAGCAAAACATCATTAATTTGAATGACTGGTAGGGAAAGCACTTCTAAAACAGCAAAGAAAACATGGTAAAATATTTCCATGCACCCACGTGTTGTCTGAGCAAGTCAGTTTAATGACAGTCTGAGGATGGTCCCTGTGTCATTTACTGGTGAATCCTCCTTGGACCGTCTCTGCACTGCAGGGTGAATTCATTTTCTTTCCTGCAGCCTGGGAAGCCCTGGCCTTTGTGGGGACTCTGCTTTTCCTCCCACATCATCTCCCATGGCCTCCTACTTCTCTCTGCATCTGTATCTTCAGGACACCTGCCCATCACACTCCCCATCTCGTGAGTCTACACATACTGCTCTCCATCCTTAGCCTGTGCAATGATGTTACCATGTTAGTCAACTTCTGCCATCAACTAACTTCACACACACACACACACACACACACACACACACACACACACACACACACAAACACACTTTTCTATTGTTCTATAGGTTTGTCAATAGTTACAAAGATTAATTTTTTTTAATTTTTTTGAGACAGGTTTTCTCTGTGTAGCCCTAGCTGTCCTGGAACTAGCTCTTGTAGACCAGGCTGGCCTCGAACTCATAGAGATCCGCTTGCCTCTGCCTCCCAAGTGCTGGGATTAAAGGCCTGTGCCACCACCACCCAGCATATAAAAGTTAATTTAAGGTACATGCTCCCTCAGAGATTTTTCTGTTTATATTTCAATACCAAAGCCCACTCTTGTCTGCTTTTCTGGGTTGGACTCTTACTCACGGTTCAAGCCTATGACAATGTCTTCTCCGATGGAAGCCTTCCCAACACTCCCAGGTGGAGTTAGTCCTTCTACTTGCCTGTCCCTGGTCATGTATCAGCATTGTGCCTTTTATCTTCTAGTTCAGATTGCACACCTTCATGATTTCACAGAAAGAATGATTTAGGAAAATGTTTAACGCTGTCTACATACATGTAGCAGTTATGAACACTGACATATTGGAGACTCAGCTCTTGCTACTAGAGGAAGGAATTGTCTATTTCCTCAACCTCATTCCTTGATTTTAGGAAGGACAACTCTGCAACCCTAAGCTTCTTGTGATGTCTGGTTGGCAAAACACTTGGGACCTCAGGGCGGCAAGTGGATCCTGTGGTAAGGAAATGCCCTGGGATCTCTGTTCTAAGCATCCTGTACCAGCTCCCCCAGTGTCTGTAAACTTTGCCTCTCTTGGCGTGGAAGCCGAGACTTCCTGTCCAGCCACTTCTTAAAACTTTCATTAAAAAAAAAAGGAAAAAAGGATACTAGAGTTGAAGGCTGAATTACCTGGCCTATGCATTAAATCATGTCTCAAAACAATATTGCCTCCTGCCTTGGAAGAAGATCTGGCCTGATTATTGGCAGAATTTGAGGATATAGCATCTTGTTGAACTACAGGAAAAGCAACTTTAAATATTGCTTTTGGTTATGAGAACTCTGTTATACAGCACTATGGGGAGCCTGTGGGGCCTCCATACCTTTGGCCAAATTGAACTTCTCCTACCTGGAAAGAAATGCAAATTCCTCAATATTCCATTAAAATTTACTGATACTGTCACGGTCAGTGATCCTTTCTTGGGTGACTAGATTAGGGTGGAAGAAAAAGCATTTAGGACATGTCATGCAGATTCTAAAGCTTTGGAGAATCTGGATCAGCTTGGCTTCTGGGGAAGACCACACTAAATAAGCCAATGAAGCAAATCTAGGTTCAGGGTAAGAGGTGATAAATCAGGGTTAATACATCCTGGCGATCGCCCCAGAAGCAAGGTTAATATTCCCCCAGAACACCGTTCGATCCGGCCCTCTGCTCCCTTGACGTCCAGCAAAGCTCCGAGCCCACACGGAACAGCTCTAAGTTCTCTTTAAAGTGTTGTCTCCGATGCTTTCTCTGGGATGCTCACCAAAAAAATCTCAGAACAGATGACACATCCTTCACCTGGGACGGGCAGGGCCGTGAGGGATGGGGACTCCACCCTGCTGACTGGATGGGAACTGAGAGAAAGACAGGAGGGGAGAAAGGAGAGCTGGGGAGAAATTACACGGAAAGCAAAAACTATCCTTTTGGAGAGTGGGACCTGGGAGGCACCAGAAACTGAAACTCACTTATGTGCAAAGCTGCCTCTGTACCAAAGGTTAAGAAGTTTGACTTAAAGAAATTTCCCCTAAAATCCTTCTGTTTCCATTCAATAGGTCTTAGCACTCAATCACGAGGCCACTCACAGCGGCTGGCACTGATATAGAGGTCTCCGTAAGAGGGGTCAGCGCTTTCAGGCAGGATGTGAGCTGATGCCCTGATAACCCTGCTCCTGCATCCTGAGCGCTAGCTCAGCTGTGGAGGCCCATTTGCGACTCTGCTTTTCTCATTTAGCCTTTCTAGGGTGATTGCTATAGAGGATTTAAAAACAGCTGCCGAGTGTGTGCACGTGTATGTGTGTGTGTGTGTGTGTGTGTGTGTGCTCGCGTGCACGTGTGTGTACAATGGATACATGGAGTGCTGAATTCCTCTTTCATTCTTTTTTCATGTCTTTCTCACTTCCCTTCATGTGTCCAGCCCATACTGTTTTATGAAAGTGATGTCATTCATGCCTGCTGAAATCTTAATAATACATTTTCAGAGTAGGCTCAATTCCAAACTGAAGGTTTTACTTTGAGTGCACTGTGGGTTGTACAAAATAGATATTCTAGCATTTATTTTACATAGAACCTCTACCTGGGCTCAGACTCCCTGCACATTTATTTTGTACCCAGAGTCCATAAGTGTTTTTCTTTTATTTGGAAGACACCTATTATGTGCCAGGCTCTGGAAACAGAGAAGTGAAGACAAGCTTGTGCTTGAATTTTGATAGCCTTTACTCTTGTGGTCGACCAAAAAAAAAAAAAAACCTAAATAAGTATATGGTGCAACCAGTGATCAGCGTCCAAAAGAAAAGGAAAACGTGGGAAGAGAGCGAATGAAGACAGGAATACCAGCGCCAGCACACGGCATCTCATACTAGGGGATGCCAGGGCATGATTAAGCATGGGACACTGGAACAGACACTTAGATGGGAGGGTAGGGCCAGACAGTCAGTGGCTGAGCCAAAGAGCATCTCATGCCACAAGAACCATAGAGGAGAGCTCTAATACAAGAAATGAGGTCTGGAGGGAATGGGGGATACATGTAGATGGTGGCCCAGGAGGCAGACAGTGTTTCTGTAGGGTTCCCTGTCTTAATAGCCACCAAAGAAAATAAGGAATGTACATTCAGGAATGTTCACCAGCGATCACCACCAAGGTCATCGAATGGGGAGAAATTAGGATCCGCAGCCACCACAGCTTGTGATGGCAAACACAGAGGGGCGTGAGTTCAACCACCACAGAGAGGGATGCATTGGGCTGTGCTGCTTTTCTGCCTTGATTTCACTCGGGCTGCAGGAGGATTATTCACTGAGCCATCCTCCAGGAACTTTGCAATGCCATCAGGACAGGATCTGCATTTTCCAGGTACAGTAGGTGGCCTTATTTGTGCTCCAACCACACAGGACCAGCACCACCCAGACTGCCCAAATCACTCCCTTCACACCTCTGTTCCTATCTGACCTCGACATGCTGAAAGTTCTTAGGAAGCCTGCAGAGTGTCCCCTGTGTAACCTGAGTAGCCGGCTGAACTGCTGGGCAGCCATGGGCAATCTGCCTTTGTACTTGGGCAGAACTCTCGATAGCTGCCAACTAATGTAGCAAAGCTTTTGGAATGGCTAATCTTCATGAGAAATTTTTCTTAGGTCATTAAGATTGGCTTTTGATTTTTGAAGTTTACATTTTCATCTTCTGCAATCAACTTCTCCTGCCCACCCAAAGTTGCAATAGTTTTTTGTTTCTTCTGAAAGGCAGTAAAAAGTTTCAGTCGTCTTATTAGTGCCTGTTTGAGATGGGATGGCTGCTGTGCATTGAATTAACCTGAAGATAGCTTCTTCATTCTGATACGGTTACTTAGCTGAAAGCTGGTCAGTCTATTCGGTTGTGGTCTGATCAGGCTCTTAATAAGACACACAGCTTCAGGCACGTGTCTGACTCTGGGTGTCCTTGAATGAGCAATGTCTGTCTGCTGTTTTACCTTTAAATCTTTTAAAAATGTTTATCGCCCTTCTTCTGCCCAGCTACCATTCATTTGTCTTTGAGTGTATGTGTGTGGCACGTGCACGGAGTGTGTGCAGGTCAGGGAATAACTTTGTCTATTCCATTGTCTCCTTCCACAGTGTGGGTCTTGGGAATTCAATGTGGGTCATCAGCTTTGGCAGCATGTCACCTAATCCACTGAGCCATCCTGTTGGGCCCTTTGTTTACAAATCACAGTAAGAATAAATAAATTCAGTCATGTTCAAATAAAATGAGATAAGAGAAATTCTAACTACAGACTTCTTTTTAAAGAAGTAAGGAGAAACCTATGCTTAGAGCTAGAATTAGTGACGAATCTGAATAATGACACCATGAGCTGAGATGCCACTGTGGGTGGGGGACGTTCCGAAGATCTTATCCCTAGATGGAGAATTCAGTGGATGCTGAGACCGAAAATGTTTTCACAAGGGACAAGCCCTGGCATAGGCTATCCAATCCCAGGTAGCCATCCCTAAACACATGTACATGGAAGTAACACTAAAGGGATTCATTAGGTTCTACACACACACACACACACACACACACACACACACACACACACACACAAACACAGAGAGAGATACACAGACACAGAACAATAGAACAATAACAGAGAAGACAGGGTCATTTGAGAGGGAGTTGGGGGATACAGGAGGAGCTGAATAGATAGATAGATAGGGAGGAGGAGGGACCGAAGTGATGTTTACAGTCCTTGTGTAGGAAATTATGCAAAAATTTAAAAAATTAAGTAAAAATACAGCTTAAGTGTCTTAAGAGTTGGTTGGCAAACTAGCCTGTAGAATGTCACCATCTATCCTTTGGAAAGGGAAGAGGAATATCTATTATGTCTATTTTCAGACTATGTTATATCAGCAAGCTTGCTAGATCAACAGAGCCGGACAACCAGGATTTTGGCGGTTAAATGTGGTTGCCCAGGGAGATGACACAATGAAGGACACAGCATGTCCCCACGCTGTCCTCTGTCCTCTGTGTAGGCATTCCTTTCTCTATTTGAAGGGCTATATAGCTTCCCTACCATTTCAAACCCTACGTTACCTTCAAAGAGTTAATAGATTTTGATTTTCCTTTAAAACAAAATTATTTGATTCACTTGACTAAGTTTCTTTCCCTTCAATTGTCCCCAAACCATGGTAACAAAATCAAATGCTAATTCTTGCATTTACATCTGCCTCTTTACAGTCAATACACATGTTTGAATGTAGACTTTGGACATTTTGTCAACACAGGCTAACTAGTAAATTAAAAGACAAGCTCGTGGGAGCTCACACACTGTAGACAGACAGCTAGGGAGCCTGCATGGGACTGAACTAGGCCCTCTGCATGTGGGTGACAGTTGTGTACCTAGGTCTGTTTGTGTAACCCCTAGCAGTGGGACCAGCATCTGCCCCCTGGTGCAGGAGCTGGCTTTTTGGAACCCACTCCCTATGGTGGGATGCTTGGCTCAACCTTGACGCAGTGAGGAGGAGCTTGGCTCTGCCTCAATTTGTTATGCCAGGCTTTGTTGACTCCCCATGGGGGGCCTTACTCTTTCTGAGGAGTGGATGGAGGTGGGGGAGAAGAGGTAGTGGAGAAAGGAGTTTGGAGAGGGAATGGGAGGAGAAAAGGGAGGGGAAACTGTCCTTGGTATGTAAAATAAATAAAAAAAAATTTAAAAAAGAATAGGACAGGCACACACACACAAACACACAAACACACACATCTACTTCTTAGAAAGCCAAATTCTTAAAAAAAAATCACTTAACTGAATCTTCAAAAGTTACTGGGGATTCATTTATTTCTGTACACAGAGTTTTATCTCCCACTGTTTACTCTTGGGTGGGGACTTTGGGTTGTGAAGCCAGGAGCGTTTTATGGGAAACTCAAGAGTTCTAAATGGACTGGGAGGGACTAGACGTTACGACCTCACTGAGACACACTGTCCTTCCTCTGAACTGTGTGTGTGCTCCCACACAGGTGGACTGATAGACACAGTTCCCTGATGTCACCGTTGCCTTATGAATTTGATAATAAGGTCAGTGGAAAGTGACATTATCCTCAGACAAAGTTTGTCTCACAGAGGTCATCTTGTTAGGATGCCAATGAGTATTAGATTTGGATCATTGAGCAACATGTCTGCAAATGCATGGCCTTGACGAGACACTTACTCCATCATTTCCATTTGATTACCCAAATATAAGTTGCTTAGCATCTGCAGGAGGAGAGGAGAGGGGAGGAGAAGGATGGGAGAGACAGAGAGACAGAGAGAGACACGGGGGAGAAATACCTATCATGATTCTCAGAGCTTCTGGCATCACCCATGCTTGTCTCAGGTGAGTTAATTCAGAGGCTCCCTGGTCCTTTATCTCAGGCGTTTACACTTCGTGTTCCCACCTGGTCCTTTACCTCAGCCGCTCACACTTCGTATTTTCACCTGGTCCTTTTCTGCCCATTTTAGCTCTCCTTCTCAAGTCATGACAATGGCAAAGGACTCAGAACCCGGTTCATTCTTAGTCAGTTAAAATCTGATCTCTTCAACTGGCTTATTCTCTCTACCTAATCCCAAGAGAAAGATGTCTCTTTGCCTTGTGGCCTTACTTTAGTGAAGAGAACCCAAACTCCAAGACAGGTGAATTCCTTCACATAATTCCTGCCCTCCTGATGATCTAATCAGTCAAGCAGTCCATGCAAATTCAGACTGAGTTTAGGGAATAATGCCTTTGCTCCTCCTTAGGAAACTGTGCTTCCTTCAGAATGATAGGGACTTCTAACTTGTGTTAGCTTTTCGTCAGTATGACTACAAGAAGAATTGACAAACTTTTCACTAAGTACATAGGAGAATAGGTACTTTAAGAATTCAGTGTGGTCTAAGAACTACAGGGGGCACTTTTTAATGACATGAATAATCTAATCTGTTGCAAGGCTTAATGGGGAGACTTCAGGTCAAACAATCTTAGAATAAGTTGTAAGAGATAAAGTTATGATTAAATCCAGTCCCCTTTTAATTTCATCATGGTAGCTATTTCCCCTAAATAAATTTCTAAATAAATAATCATTCTTATACATATTGCAAAAATATTCCTTGTGATCTTCACAAACAAAACATTATTAATTTGTAGGAAAAGTGGCACAAATATGAATGTAAGGCTAATAAAATTGAAAACATTTTAAATTAAAGCAGCCATGGTCAATGGCACAGCAAGTACTTATCTTGCAAGCATGAGAACCTGAGTCTGGTCCCCAGAACAAGATGTAAAAAATGATGGCCATTGTGACACTTGATTGGCAGCTCCATGATGGGAAGGCTTCCCCAGGGACGGCTGGCCAGCCTGACCTGATTGGTCAGTTCCAGGTCACTGAGACTCTTCTTCCAAAACAAAAACATATGGTTGATGGCCCCTGAGCAAGGACACTTGAGGCTACCATTTGTCCTCCTTTGACTGGCATACGTTTACCTATGTGCACAAAGGAAAACACACACATACACACACAAAGGCAAATTAAAATATTATATACATACATATATTTGTTTAAATTTTCACTAGTGGGATCTATCAAGAGGTCATTCTTGCCCTCCATCTGATGGTCCCTGCTAGCTATCACTGATATAACACATTATGGCCCTTATTGTTAATAATTCAATAGTTCTTCTGAGTGTAACTGTGGATGACAGTTGGTTTGCAACTGCCAGATCCCATCCTGCTGTAAATCCTCCTCTAGATGCTTCTTTGCTTTGCAGCTCTTTGCGAGATTAGTTCCTCCCCACAGTTCTGCTCTTGAACATCATCAAGAAGCCCAGCGTCTTTGTTTAAAGTGAGCTCCCCTCCTCCTGCTCGCTGTGTGCTACGGAAAGCCGCCAGACATGCTGAATCCCCAGCTCTTGATGGCTCTGTTCCATCTGATGGGGGACTTTGTTTAAACCTCCTGCCGTCACTGCACTTACATTCCTCCTGTAACAGCTGCTTGGGCAGCCTGCTGTCATCTGTATTCTCTGCTTGGACAACCCCAATAAACTGTTATGACAAGTATCACTTTAATATATTAATCAACACAAAATATGTGAAACCTGGTGTGAAAGGACAGGACATCTTCCTCTTAGCAATTTAGCTGGAGGGGGGACGGATACCACACACAGGGGACGACAGTACTCCAGCTGACGGAGTGCCACTAATAACTAATCATACGGAGGGCCAGAGAGAACACAGAAAATGAATTTCATTTCAACTGAGTCAGATTTAATCCTTGAGAAAGGTGCGAAGAGTGGACATGTTGGAGTGATGACTTCTGAAATACTCCTATTGTCGCAAACGCTGTCCTGAGCTTTTCAGTGTGTCACCTCCCCGATTCCTTACAAAACTATTATTTATATTAATGTTTGCCTAGAGTTTTACAGCTGAGCAGCAGAGGCTGCAAGAAGGCTAGCCACTCGCACAAATGTGATCTTTTATACAGTGAATGGGGAAGCTGCAATCCACCGCTGGTGTAATGACCTAGAGGGAGAACCAGGAAGGTAAAAATTAGAATGTCAGAGCACGAAGGGATGGGAACCGCACTACGTAGATGGGGCTGCTGCTGGCCTCAGGATGCATGTCTTTGGAAGTTCACGAGGAGGTCAAGGTGCAGAGTGGAAAGGTTTGAAAAACCCAACCACTACTGATTGCTATGTATAACTATGATTATCCAAACCACGGGACTGGGGAAGGAACATGAAGAAAAGAAGGTGCTAGGACACTGGGAAGGATCCCTCAAAGGGCCTGCGGGTTTCCATCTACTTTATTCAGACATTGGAAGCAGCTGGCCTTTAAGAACCAGGATGGAAAGCTACTGAAGTGTCTGTTTTAAAACAGAAGCCTGTTTTCAAGGTTTCGACTCCAGTTTTCACTCCTAACCATGTACTGACCTTCTGAATACCATGGCAGAAATGCTAATCTAGGAAAAAATACAGTGCGCTGTGGTTATGCAAAAAAGCATAACATAAATAAAAATAACAAATGTCCAAAGGAAACATCTAGAAACACATCCACTTTTGCTTGTTTTATTTTTACTTTTGAGAATTCATAAATGTGCAATTGTGGCATAGCTGTCCCTGTGTACTGCGGAGGATTGGATCCGGAACTTTCCTGCACATGCCCATAAATCCACAAATGTTGACATTTCTTAACTCAAAGGCACAGCATTAATGGACAGTCTGTCTTCCCAGGTACATTCACCTGTGTGCATGAAATCATCTCTAGATTATTTATAATCTCTAATATTTTATAAATAATAAGTAAATTGTTATTATGTTATGTCAAGTAGGACAAAACAATAAGGCAAAAGGCCTGCACATATTAAGTATGGACCCCAACTTTTCTTTCAATGATTTTTGATGCATGGCTAATTAAAGCCATGATACAGAACCCAAAATATAGAGGTTACCAACCGCACCTGTGTTCTATAACAGGCTTGGTATCTCTCATATTTGGAAGATGGACAGCAATGGAATTTTCCCCAACAATATGTAAATCTTTGTTGAGTAGTGGATCAACTTATCATCAGTTTTCAAATGACAAATAACAAAAGCTTGCATAGATTTTTACCTCAACAAAGATGCATGCTGTTATCAGCAAATATTCGTAATAGGGATGTTAGAAAACATAACCACAACTGCTTTTTCCATCAGCGATGGTCCAGTGTGGCGTGCAACAGCTGGGCCTGATCTAACAAAAACCAGTTGTGCCATATGGGACTCTTTCCTTAAAATAATCCCATCAGGGATTCTTCTCTGGTATTTGCTCACTGCAATCCAGCTTGGTGTAAAATTTATAGAATCCTTCATTTTGTTTGACACATCTTTCGCCATGAATATTTTTCCACACCCATGCATTCCTCTTTGTATAGTATTCAAGTTTTTCCAAATACAGTGTGAAGACACTGTAAGCAAAGTCCTAGGAGGAAAACCAGTTCAGTCTTCCTGAATAAATAAGCCATGATCGCTGCTCTCCTGTGGAGATCAAATGTCTGCAGAAAATGGCAAAGATAAGGAAGCATAAATGCCTTACCAACTTTCTGTTGGAAGCATCTGGTCATTTCTTTACATAAGAGTTACACCAGATTCAAGGAGGACAGATGACATATGCATCTTTTCATTCAAAATACATTCTGTAAGTTTGTGCCATGCTGAGATACAAGAGAATTTCCCATCTCTAGGGAC
This sequence comes from Ondatra zibethicus, assembly GCA_004026605.1. NCBI lineage: Eukaryota > Metazoa > Chordata > Mammalia > Rodentia > Cricetidae > Ondatra > Ondatra zibethicus. The sequence continues at coordinate 10,253 of PVIU01023191.1, read as the reverse complement.
TCAGGAAGAAAGCAACTTTCAAAGTAGCTGAAAAATGAATCTCTAATAGCATCTAAATCTGATATGTAAGGGGAAAACTAAATGATTGGCTTTCTTGTGTGCCAAAAAAAAGTAGAAGCCTTGATTATGATCTATGAAGCCATTAAGTTTTTTCAGGTCTCAGACTTAATGGAATAATGATTTTTAATTGAGTACTGAAGATTCTTAAGTCACTTTAAAAAGTAAGCAAGTGCTTAAATCATACGGATGATTCAGAAAGGAGTTGGGACATTTAAGATGCAAATTTCACTAGCAATTAGACTCCTTGCTGAAGGTTGAAGGTGAGGAAATTTGTATGAGTTCACAAATTATTTTCAGAAGTAAGACGACTGCAGGAACAAGGCTCTGAGACACTAATGAATGACATTACCTACAAAATGATCTAATTCATTATTTTCCAAACTATTTGATTAGCATGCAACATCCACATAATTGGAAGCATGCTTCTGAAGCACAATTGCCCAATTAACATCCTTTAATTAATGCGTTGTCTTAATATTTAGACTTACTAGATAAATAACTTGATTTTTCCATTTCCTCAAAGACCTTGACAGGCAGAAAATGGACGGCGGATGACAGCTGTTTGTTTTGATCCTATGTGACGTGACCTCTTCAGGCTTTTTTATTATCCTCCAGCTCCCCATCAATCACATTGTTTATAAAATCTTTTTCACTTAAAGTTTTGTTGCCATCTTTCACTCCCAATTGTCTTCCAGTGTCCGTTAAACATGCGTGCTCACTCCTTCTCTCATTAAACATCTAACACACCCGAGGCTGCCTGTACCACCCTTTACACCTTTGAGTCTGGCTATGTGGGAATTTTGGTCCATTTTGAAATTCTGGTTCTTCTCCCCCATTTTTTTAACTCCTCCTGCTGTGTGTGTGTGGGGGGGGGAGCACACTCACATGCATGCACAGGAACCCCTTAAGGCACAAGTATTCCATGGTACATGTGGACCTGAGAGGAAAACCTGAGGTGTTGGTCCCCATCTTTCAGCTTTTTAGAGACAAGGTCCCTTGTTTGAAACTGCACAAACAGGCTAACTGACCCCTGGGCTTCCTGGGACCTCCTCTTGTCTCAGAGGAGGGGTGTTGGGATGCTCCACCTTCACTGAAAAGCCTAGTCTTGCTCCTTCGGGGTAATTGACCAGGATCAAGACGTCTTGACCTAGGGTGTGGTTATTTGGTGTTTTGGGTATTATGATGGCTCACAGAGGTGAATCCATTCCACCTTAACTAAAGACTTCAGGCCTAGTCTTGCTCCTTCAAGGCTCGGGACAGGAGATTTGTCTTAAGGTGTGGTTACTAACACTAACAGGAAACCTTGACCTAGGGTGTGGTTACTTGGTATTTTGGATATTAAGATGGTAATCACTTCATTTGTTCCTTGTTTCCCGATTTAAAAAGCCTTTTGCTTTCTTCCCCTCTTGTGGGTTGGGGTGTTTAAAGATCACGAGATCACATAAAGGCACATTCCGTATTCACTGGATTGCCTCCAGGTACTATCCTATGTCTGTATTTCTTTTGTATCTCTTTTTATCCTGCCTAACATATATAATCCACACCTCCCTACCCTGGAACATACAAACCCATCGAGGCTGGACCCTGACAGAAGGCAGTCCAACGTGTGGCTACAAGACCAATCCATGAAATTCATATTTTTTCTTTGTTTAACAAATTTTCCCCAGCCTGCTGGAATCAGCTTGAGTATTTGACCACTCCACTTCATAGCAGATGTAGCCCCTCTATCAGAGCCCTTCTTTGTAAAGTGACTTGGGTGACTACCGCACCCTCTGACATTATTGACCTTCCTTCAAGCTCTCTATAGGAACCCTCTAAACTATACTTTGCACAGCACTAAACACAACAGTACACACTGCATGTAAGAAAGGGCTATTAAAGAGCTGGCTGGCTAGCAGTAAAGGATGAATCTGACTTGCTGCCCAGGAGTCATTTAAGCATATATACTCTATCAAAAAGGCTAAAGGGATAAATAAACAAAAAATAAAGAAGCATGTCTTCAGGGCCAGCAAGATGTCTCAGCAGGAAAAGGTACTTGCTGCCAGATGCGATGACCTGCATTCAGTTCCTGAGATCTATATACTGGGTAGAACAAGCCAACTTCTTCAGGTTGTCTCCTGACCTCCACACATGCATTTATGGACACACACACACATATACATGTGAACACACACACATATTACTAATCAATAAATAGAACTATACTTAAAAAAAGTAAGGGTCATAAATTTGAGAGACAGCAAGGGAGGCATGGGAAGGATCAGAGAAGGAAAGGGAAGGAAGAAAGTGATGTGATTTTATTTGAAATTCAAAAAGTATTTCTTAAAAGATAAGCATGGCATTTAGCACTTGGTTCTTTTTGCTTGATAAAATGAAAATTAGAGCAATGCTTGTCTCATCCGAAGATCAGGATCTAAGTCATTTGTTCTCTTCCCACGAATTGCCCTCATCCATTCAATGAAAATTTAATCTACATTAATTAGATTATGTAATATACACATTGTTACATAGGAGAGACTTCCCCTGACTTTTTACTTTGGATATGCTGTGAAGGGTTGTAGAATTTTCACAGCATACACCCTCTTTAAAAAAACTAATGTGGACTGGAGTTCTAAGGAACTTACACCTGAGAGACAGAGGAAGCAACACAAGAGTAGACAGCTCTTGTAGATGCTACAAGGGTCAGAATCTTCAGCATCCTAAAACACTCTCCAGTGACAGAGATGACTAACCTGAGTGGTTTCTTTCTGAACTCCTCTCTATTTTCTATCTTGCATAATCCTACTCGATCATGTAGCACTGGGTCCATTTCTTCTACAACCTACTCAGTTCCATTGGCTATAGCTCAAGAAAATGTGGAGAGATGCTTTAGAAAGGGTATGGCATTTGCAATTGGTTTGAATGAATTCTTGGCTTCTGGATATCCTGCCACCCATAGTCTGCCGATTCTCTATTTAGGTGTTAAGTCTCTACTTTGTGCTTTAGACCAAAGTAGGCTCCATGTGTTGCTCATCCTGGAGACCTTTAAGAAAAGATCACTAAAAGCCAGCATGTCTCTGCAATTGGAAAGCACATTCCTGATAGAGAGCATTCTACATTGTATAGTGTTTACAATGACTTACTCAAAGGCTGCTTTTCCTAAAGTGTAAGTATCAGGGACAGTGATTGCATTGTCTTTTTCACTTAGTTGTTCACTGTGCTGCATTGGTGACAACATAGGATTACAAATATGCCAAATTTACAAATGGATATTTTATACTCAAACGTAGGTCATCCTTTGGAAGTTCGGCCATAACAAGTCATCATTGGTCTCTAAATATTAATTTTATTGCTTCAATTTTAGAGTTCAAGAACACAGCTTAAAAGCTTCAATCGCACTTTTTTTTCTAATTATAATAAATTAATAAAAATTTTTCTGTGGACTGTAGTATTAGAAAAATTCCCACAGTCATCATATTTCCTTTTTCTCCCTTTTGCTAGAAGTTACATGGCAGTTTTAGGCTACATTTTTGAAAGCAAATCAAGGGAGGATATAGCAAAAAGGAAAATATATGATGAAATATGGATAAGAATAAATATATTAAAAGGAAAATGATGGGCAGAAGAGAAGATGGAACTTTTACAGGTAGGCAGAAAGAGATAGAATGGGAAATGTGTAACTAAATAGATAAAGGAACAAGTACACTAGAAAATAGGTGATGGTGTGTTTGAAAGGCTAAGCCATTAAAGATTAGATACTGTCACTTACTTAACACAAAACAAGCTTCTGACTTTTGAGTCTTTCTCCTGATGAGTGATTAATGGATGAGGTGAACAAGAGCATGAAGGCTCAGGGCCGAATGTTTTCAGGCCAAAAGGAGTTGCTGCCAGATGTTCCACCTTTAATATGATATATCAGATATCAGGAACACGTGGATATTTGCTTTACTAGTCCAAAGAAAAAATAGATGTAAAAATCTATGAACTAGATTATTTGCTGTCATTTGACACAGGGTCTTGATACATAGCCTAGGTTAGCCTTTAACTGTATGTAGCACAAGTTGGCCATGAAATCACTGTGATTCTTTTCCTTCAGTCTCCTGGGTTCTGAGATGAAAAGCCTGCCTATCATCATAGCTAGCTGAGATTAGATGTCTAAAATAACTTATTAATTAAGATATATTGTCATGTTTAAAACTGATGTGTGCTTTTCTTAAAGCAAGAAACCATAATTTTTCTAAATACAACACAGACAATATTACAGGAAAAATTTTAATGATAAGGTATGGTTAGCAAGAATGAACAATCTTCAACCCACACTCTATGAGGGCATCAACCACTGATAATACCAAAATGAATGTTAGGCAGAGATAAACACATGTTAGACAGAGATAGAAATATCCAGTGATTTATTCTACTTCTTTACTGATTTCCAAAATTCATTTCATATTCTCAGAAGTATTCTCTGACTTTTAAGGTGGCTGACTCAAGCAATATCCATACAGAATGACCCTTACATGCGAATGAGAAGCTTCCATAAGTAGGTTTCATCATCACCATCATCATCATTATAACCATCATCACCATCATCACCATCCTCATCATCACCATCATCATTACCACCACCATCATCACTACCACCATCACCATCATCACCACCACCATCATCATCACCATCATTACCATCACCACCACTATCATCATCATCACCACCACCATCATCATCTCCATCATCACCACCACCATCATCATCACCACAACCATCATCACCACCACCATCCTCATCATCACCATCACCACCACCATCATCATCATCACAACCACCATCCTCATCATCACCATCACCACCACCATCATCATCATCACAACCACCATCATCATCACCACCACCATCATCATCATCACCATCACCACCACCATCATCATCATCATCACAACCACCATCATCATCATCACCACCATCACCATCATCATCACCATAATCAATGATAAGTTTTCCATATCTAATATAAGACTCCTTCAACTAAGTATGATGAATCCTACGACTTAGGAAGCTCAAGGCAAGAGGAAAGGGTTCTGGGCTAATCGAGACTGTTTAAGAGACCCCAGCTCAAAAATAATCCAAATAACCAAACCAAACCTCAAATTTAAGTTATGATCATATCTATAGGTAATGAGTTCTCATTGTAGAGAATGAGATTGACATGTTAAAATGCATTCGTTTCATGCTCTCCAATAGAACGGAGGGTCTTGTGCCTGCCAGGCAAGCGCGGGCAAGCGCGGGCAAGCGCTGTAAAGCTGAGCTGCCCTAAAAGCCACGCTACACAATTTTGATTCATTCAACGAAAAAAAAAAAGTTTTGTGGGACTGTTATCCCTTGCTGCCAGTTGAAGTTTACACCAGTAATATGATTTCATAAGCAAGCAAGAAATAGTGTGATTCTACCAAAGGCTTCCTTTTTACTTAAGGCTCAACATATGTAAGGGTTATTTCCATAGGGAATCACTGACTGAGACTAGAAAAACCGTCTCTTCGAAATAAGTATTTTCTCTTACTATTGCATATGTATCCACATTTTAAAGGTGGAAACGTGCCTTTCAAATTTAATGGGAATATTTTTCTTTACTTAAAGCTGTCTTGGGGCATTTGATAAGGTTTAAAAATTTGGGCACAAAGTCAAACTTAAATATATTCAGCAGAACATTCCTGTGGGTGGTTGTGTCTGACCATCCTTGGCTCCTGAACAGTAACCCACAGTTATGCCTGGATAACATTATCTTTAAGGTGGCACATAGAGTTCAGATCAGTTAGCTTTGTACCATAAAAATAAAAGAAAAGATATGGCTGGATTTCAGTCACTCGAGAAACATAGTAGTTTATACAAATGTACTTGCCATAAAACCTCAGTTAGTGGGATGGGGGTATGAGAAATATCAGAGGGGAAAAATTACTAAAAATTAAAATACAATTTTTGTTATTTTGTTATTTCTCTGTGTACTTGAATGCGTTCCCAAAAAAAGCCTCTATTTAATTTAAAGAATTCTATAGAGTCCCGCTGCATTGACAGAGGCATGAAGTGACTCCTGGGGGAAGCATTAAGTGTGTAATTTGCCTCCATTTCTGCAACCTATTTACCTCATAAGGCTTGACAGATGACTGCCGGGGCGGCCTCCAATGCACGCTGGGCCATAGGAAAAAGCTCCTGTGTGCACATCACCAGCATCGGATACATCGATATACATTCTGGATGTGAGATTGTGGTGTGAACTGGTAGGTCTTAAAAGAGAAAGTACTCTCTCAACATTATGAAGGTTATAAACCACACTATATACATTCAGTAACTTGAAATGATTGCCCAAAGGATGACTGAGAAATAGGCATTTCAGAATAGAAATGGGCATTTCAGAATACGGTTATCATAAATCAAAAACCGCATGTTCAAATGGAAAACTAAGATAACATACTGGTTCTTAAACAAACAGGCTCACAAAACCAGGGGTTAGATTTGAATTTTTATACAGATCTCCCAGGAGCCCTATGTTGATATGAATTGGCGGTGGCCATTTTATTTATCTACCTATGAAACAGTAGACTGGGGACAAGAGGGAAAGGCAGGCGTTCACCAGGGGAGGGATTCATGCCAGGGGAGTCAGCAGGACCAGCAACAGTCTTCAGATAAGATTCAGCGTTTACCGAACTGCCAATGATGAGATGAGCAATGATTATTTATATTGGTTTCCTTATTTCATGTGTTTGAGGGAGCGTGTGCTTGTGCTGATGTATATACATGTGCATGTATTAACGAGTGAATGCTGGGTGTCAAAGTTGGATTTCTTTATCACCCTTTACCTTGTGTTTTGAAACTGTTTCTGACTGAACTGGCTATAGTAGTGTGCCTAAGAGATCTATCAGCTTGCCTGTTTCCCTGCCCCCACCACTAGTGGTACATTTGCACAGCGCCATGCGTAACTCTTTACACAGATGCTGGGGGTGTAAACTCAGGTCCTCATGCCGACAACACAGGCATGGTACTGATTCAGCATCTCCCTAGCCTCAAATGAGGAAGTATCAAGCAAAGCATAGCCCTAGTATTGCAAGCTTTACTGCAACTGTTTCACTCAGTTATTCATATAGCACAGCCTTCATTGTACTATATAGTCCTGTATTCTATAGCACAGCCTTCATTGTGCTATATGGTCCTGTATTCTATAGCACAGCCTTCATTGCGCTATATAGTCCTGTATTCTATAGCACAGCCTTCACTGTGCTATATAGTCCTGTATTCTCTAGCACAGCCTTCACTGTGCTATATAGTCCTGTATTCTATAGCACAGCCTTCATTGTACTATATAGTCCTGTATTCTATAGCACAGCCTTCATTGTGCTATATAGTCCTGTATTCTCTAGCACAGCCTTCACTGTGCTATATAGTCCTGTATTCTCTAGCACAGCCTTCACTGTGCTATATAGTCCTGTATTCTCTAGCACAGCCTTCACTGTGCTATATAGTCCTGTATTCTATAGCACAGACTTCACTGTACTATATAGTCCTGTATTCTATAGCAGACTTCATTGTGCTATATAGTCCTGTATTCTGTAGCACAGCCTTCATTGTACTATATGGTCCTGTATTCTATAGCACAGCCTTCATTGCACTATATAGTCCTGTATTCTATAGCACAGCCTTTATTGTACTATATAGTCCTGTATTCTTTAGCACAGCCTTCACTGTGCTATATAGTCCTGTATTCTATAGCACAGCCTTCATTGTACTGTATGGTCCTGTATTCTATAGCACAGCCTTCATTGCACTATATAGTCCTGTATTCTATAGCACAGCCTTCACTGTGCTATATAGTCCTGTATTCTCTAGCACAGCCTACATTGTACTATATAGTCCTGTATTCTTTAGCACAGCCTTCACTGTGCTATATAGTCCTGTATTCTATAGCACAGCCTTCATTGTGCTATACAGTCCTGTATTCTCTAGCACAGCCTTCATATACTGTATAGTCCTCTTTCAGTTTTTCATGATACAAGTCATGCAGAAGTCATCTGAGAAGCATGTGTTAGAACGATGAGTTTATGAAGTAATAAGGCGTCTTCAGAGTGATTGCTCTTCTCTGCGGAGCCACCTGAAAGCTACGTGCATCTTAAGGAGGCTACGTGAGGAGACCATGGAACTTTTCCTTTGAGTGTGAGCCTGAAGTGCGTACAAATCAGAATGCTCACAGAAAGATATTGTGTCTTTATGACATTAACTTCATGCTTGTGTATAGCCAAACGTTACACACAAATCATTTGAATTTATTAGGGGTGGAATATGGAGAAAAGGGTTTATTTTAGTTTACTGCCAATTATGGGGGGGGGAAACCTAGGCAGGAACTCAAGGTAGAAAGAGGCCTGCTTTCACCCCACCTCTGTCTCTCTCTCTCGCTCCCCTGCCCCCGACTTCTGATTAGTTGTATAAAATCCAAGACTACCTGCCTAGGGATGGTACTGCCCACAATGGACTGGGCACTTCTACATTAATTACCTGTTAAGAAAATGCCTCCCAGACAGGGCCATAGCCAGTCTAATCAAGGCCAACTTCAGTTGTGGTTTTATTTCCCAGGTGACTCTGAGTTGTGTCAAGTAGACAGCTGAAGCCAACTATCACACTGTCTTTCTGGATCTTATAGAGAAATGCAAGCCAACAAAATTTAAATAAGAATGTCTGACCAGGTGCATTCCTCTTGAAAGACATAATTTGATTGGTCGGTTAGGGCTGGGAAACTTCTACTACCTGGTACCTGACTTTGTAGGGCAAGGTCACCACATCCATTATTAACCACACAACATGGCTAGGATGTAGCACGGTTGGTATCATGCACAGGGCCCTGGGTTCAATTCCCTACACATTAATTCTCAAGACTGCGAAGTAAATGTGCCCAACCACAGGGCTGTCTCTCCAGATCCGGATATTTATTTTGATTGCTTTGAGAGGGGGATTCACGTAGGACAGTCTAGCCCCAAACTTTTCCCATAGTTAAGACTATCCTCCCTCCTCATCCTCCTGAGTGCTGAAATTGCATGTTGGTGCCACAACACGCAGTGTTTTAATTTTTAAAAAATAGAAAATATTCCTATTAGATTTGCAGCTTAGGGCCCAGCAGCCAGTCAGGGTTATGACTGAACAGAAATTTATAAAATATATTGTAAATTCAGAAATCTAGGTAAAAGATAGGTAGAACACTTGGTTGGTCTGCAGGAACTCGAAATGTTAACTCAGTTGTCTGCTAAGGAGTGAGGGGTGCCACAATGGACCACAGGAGTCTCTTGAGCTTCCTTCCTGCACTGTTTCCTCTCTCCCTTTCTCTTGCAGCTTCTGATTATTTGTCCAGTGGTCTGTGGACCAGTGCACTGGGCAGAAGCAAAGGTGAAAGGACCGGAAAGAGGTTAAGATCACAGTCTTCAAAGGCTGCCTGCGAAGGAGCCAGACCATAGACGTGGGGGGAAGATGGGGATGCCCTGCAGAACAACTGAAAGAAGACGGGGAAATACAGAGGAAGGGATGCTGTGCTTTAGAGATGTTGAATGAATGAGGAGTTGAGTGCCTGACCAGTAAGCTGTGTAGGCAAGGAGAAAGTCAGCTCTACTGACATTACTGTTGACCAGTTTACATCAAGAGATGTTTGTAGGTATAGGAGAAACATTGACTAAACAATATCAGTAATATCAGAAGGAAAATTCAGAACCTTACAAGAGGGTCAAGAACACAGTCCTGTCAATGTTGAAGGGGCATTACACACATAACTTAGCCTTTGAGCTTTACTGCCCAACTTTCTATCAATTATTACAAGGGCTTATGAATTATCCCCAGCACACAGAGCTAAAAGTAAGAGACAACATATTTCATGAATAAACAAGAATCCCCAAAGTTCAAAGGCACTCCAAAGAAATTTAATGAATGAGAATTGCTTAAAAAAATTGTAAAATAACATGTACTCATGTTCTACTTAGCATTGCCAAGACAGAGTATGTGCGAGACAGTATCTAACAAGCAGCAGGGAAAGACCCAGTCGTCTCCAGAACTGGCAAATGCTATGTGATGCTGCCGCCAATGCGACAGTCTGAAGTTTTCCACAACTGAAAAGGGTATTTACAGATTGTTCTTGATATTTCTATATCATTAGTAACTTTTCAAAATAAAATTAGATCAAAGGCATTTTTTT